>JAOTRH010180995.1:0-12004 GCA_034768845.1 Heliamphora exappendiculata | reverse complement strand
CTTTTAATTTTACATCAAAATACACACGCGTGAGTCCAACCCCAAAGGTTCCTCTCACCAACCCATAACACATCATAGCATGTTTTACATCGTTTTTTATCAAAATATTTCAAATATAAGACTCAACTCCGAAGGTTAGCTCCAAACCTCCAAAACACAATTTTTAAGATTTTCACACATCTCCCATTTTCAAAACTACCTTTTTGAAAACCACGGACATCTAGAAGTCCATATCATGTAATAAACCAATAAAAGCGCAAAACACACTTTTTATCCAAAACAAAGTTTAAACATAAAACATAATATATAAAGCATTTCAATCGGAGAAAAAGCATATAATTGCACATAGCACCCTTTAACAACAATATAATCTAGGATCCTATCTCGATAAGTCGAAATTAGAAGCCTCAAAAACCAAACCTAGTCGGAACGAGAATATGTCAGGTTGAAAGCGATGCCTATGGCGTGGATAGCAAGGATCCACAAGCTGATGGTCAAAAATGAGGCCCGGGCACAGCAGAAGTGTAGAGAGAAGGTGGAGAGTTTGAACAACAAAAAGAAAAGGTTTTTAGAAAGAAAACAGGCGCTGAATATTTATAGACCACGAAAAAAAAAGGCATCCAGTTGATTAAAGTGCCCCATTTAGTCGACTGAAGGAGTTCTGGATCTCAAAACAACCCCCACCGCCACAGCTCAGTCAACTGGATTGCCCAATCCAATTGACTGAACAAGCCTACTGTCAACCCAGTCGACTGGGGTATCCGGTCCAGTCGACTAGACAACACCCAACTCGTCCAAACATGTTTTTCAGACAGACTGGGTAGATTATATGTCTGTGAGATAATCCGACTACACAGAGTACCTGTGACTATTGTTTCTAATTAAGACCCGCACTTTGTATCGTTCTTTTAGCAGAGTCTTCAGGTGGCTTTGGGGACAAGCTTGACCTTCAGCACATCTTTTCACCCACAGACAGACGGTCAGTCTGAGGGGTTCATACAAATTTTAGAGGACATGTTGAGAGCCTGCATACTTGATTTTTGGGGCAACAGGGAGATTGTTTGTACACAAGTTAGATTATATGTCTTCGTCAATCTATCAATCACAACCCAAATAGCATCATGTCCCTTCGGCGATCGAAGAAGTCCTGATACAAAATCCATTGTGACGTTCTCCCACTTCCACTTAGATATCGACAACGGCGGTAACAATCTTGACGATCTCTAGTATTCTGCCTTTACCTGTTGACAAGTAAGACACCGAGAAATGAATCGAATAACGTCCCTCTTCATTCTCGTCCACTAGAACTGACGGTGTAAATCGTGATACATCTTCGTGCCTCTAGGATTCACTATAAGACATGAATGATGAAAATCATGTAGCACCTCGGCACAGCACAACTTAGGTACAAACAATCTCCCTGTCAATCCCAAACTCTGATTTGGGCTCACAACCCATCCAGCAGTTTTCATCCCACTAGCAATGTGATCATGTATCATCTGAGCCTCATGGCCGGTCTACTAAGCCTCTGGCACATGCGCAACCAATGTAGGTCGTGAAGCTACAAAAAATAAGGTCGCACCTCTCCTTGTCTCCCCGAGGCACAGATCAAACTCACCAACTTCTCTAAGCATGTCCCACTCTTATATAGGCATAGAAGCTAACGAACTATGAGATCACCTACTAAGAGCATCGACCACAACATTGGCCTTTTTCGGATGGTACTGCAAGTCAAAGTCATAGTCTTCCTGCAACTCCATCCACCGTCACTAGTGCAGGTTTAAGTCTTTCTGCGAAAATAAGTATTTCAAGCTCTTGTGATTGGAGAAAATCTCAAAGTGCACACCGTAAAGATAGTGCCACCATATCTTCAAGGCAAAGACGACGGTTGCCAACTCTAGATCATGGGTCGGATAGTTCTTCTCATGAGTCTTCAACTGCCAAGATCTATAAGCCACAATCTTACCTCCCTGCATCAGAACGCAACCCAGACCATCATGTGATGCGTCACAATACACTGTGTAACCTAATCCTTGCTCAGGAATGATCAACACTGGTGCACTTGTCAATCTCATCTTTAACTCCTAGAATGCCGACTCACATGACTCATTCCACACAAACATGAATCCCTTTCGCGTAAGACGCGTCATCGGTGCTGCAAGTCTAGAAAAATCCTTTATGAACCATCAGTAGTAACCTGTCACACTCAGAAAACTACAGATCTCGAAGACATTCTTCGGTCTTTCCCAACCCATCACTGCATCGATTTTCGAAGAATCCACTAATACTCCATCTGTCAACACCACGTGTCTAAAAAATTTCACTTTTGACATCCAAAACTCACACTTCTCAAACTTCGCATACAAGCGATGCTCTCTCAAAAACTATAGGACAACACACAAATGCTCCTCGTGCATCTCCCTCGTGGGTGAATAGATAAGGTATCATCCACGAACACAACCACAAAAATGTCTACATACGGGTGGAAGATATGGTTCATCAAACCCATAAACGTCGCAAGAGTGTTCGTCAAATCGAACGGCATAACCAGAAACTTATAGTGACCATAGCGAGTCCGAAAGGCGGTCTTCGCTATGTCCTCATCCCTAATCCTCAGCTGATAGTACCCTGACCTCAAATCAACCTTCGAGAAGCAGTTCGACTCCTTCAACTGATCAAACAAGTCGTCAATCCTCGACATATGATACTTATTCTTCACCGTTACCTGATTCAGCTTTCGGTAGTTTATACACAGCCTCAAGTACCCATCCTTCTTCTTCGCAAAAAGTGTTCAAGCTTCCCACGGTGACGTATTCGGACGTACAAACCCTTTGTTAAGCAACTCCTGAAGTTGTACCTTGACTTCTCGCAACTCAGCTGGTGCAAAACAATATGATGGCATATAAATGGGAGCAGCTCTCGGCACCAACTCAATAGAAAACTCTACCTCACGGCTCGATGGTAACTCGAACAGATCGTCTGGAAAAATATCTGAATAGTCACAAACCACCGAAAAAAACTCCCCTCGAGCCCCAACCATCCCATCCAACATGAGAGCAAAAAAAAAAAAGAACCCCAAATTTCCTTGACTCCGAGGAACACCGGGCATAGACACCAAACCCTCATCCCGATCACCCACAAAACAAAAGAAGTCACCCTCTCGGGTGCAAATAGATACCCTTCGTCGATCATAATCGATAAAAACATGATAAGTGGTCAGCCAGTTCATCCCTAGAATGACATCAAACATGGTCATGTCTAGAATGATAAAGTTAAACTCTAAACAACGACCGGCGACCCCCAACTCGCAAGATCTATAAACTCAACTCAACACCACATTTTCACTAGCCGGGGTCTCTACACTCAATGCGCTACCCAACGAGTCTGTCTCTAACCCCAAAATAGATGCAAAAGCAGAGGAAATAAGATAATGTGATGCTCCCGTATCGATAAGAACACTAGCCCATGATCTATATACTAAGTAAGTATCTCTGATCATAGATGAAGTAGCTGTAGCATCGGGCACAACCAGTGCTTTGGAAGCACTGGAATTAGCAAAAACATATGCTTTGCCCTGCGGTGCTTTGGCCTGCCCACTATAATCTTGGGCCGTCGACTGCCTCACAAACTGTGCTGAGGCACCTCCTTCTGTAAACCTAGACGTCTGAGCTCTAGGTTGTTGAGAAGTCTATCGCCCCTATGCAGATGGAACCACTGGTGCTCCTGTCGCACTCTGAACACTCCCTCCTCGAGGACAGTACTTACGAACATGCCCAAACTAACCACACCCAAAACAGACTAGTGGTTCTCTCCCTTACGACTGCGACTGCGACTGCGGCTGAACAGGCGCTGAACTCTGAACCTGGCCCCTCAGTGGGCACTTGAATGAACGATTCCCTGGTTGTCTGCATCGATAACAAGTGAACTCCCTCTGCTCTGGTCTTTTCGTAGAGGCCACTGAACGTGTAGGTGTAGAAAACTGTGGCTGATACGATCCCACATAATGAGAACAGGAGCCAGACGACCACTGGCGCTTTTTTTTGCACCCCTACAACTGCACATCTCTACTGCCCTACTGAATCTTACTCTTCCTAACCTTACGACTCTCTGCCATCGAGTTCTCTACTCGGATAGCAGCTTCCACCATCCCAATGTAAGCACACAAACCTAGAGCTGTAATTGTATCCTTGATGGAAGGTCGAAGGCCTCTTTTGAACCTTTTAGTGCGCAACTCCTTCGTTGACACCATCTCAGAGGCAAACCGTGACAGATTCGTGAACTTGGCCTCATACTGGACCATGGTAAGGTTCCCCTGAACAAAAGAGAGAAACTCCTCTCAGTATGTATCTCTCGAAGAACTCGAGAAATACTTATCTAGGAAGGCCCTAGTAAAAGAGGCCCATGTGCCATCCACTATGGTTTTGGCCAATTTTCACCACTACCTCGCATCTTTTCAAAGTTGAAATGCCGCCAATTTAACACGCAAAATATCCTCCTCAATCTCCAGGGTATCAAAGATCATTGTGGTTACTTCGAACCACTCGGTAGTAACTTTAGAGTTCGGCTCCCCCAGAAAAGATTGGAGGATCCAACCGCCAGAATTTTCTCATTGCCATAGAGGCCCTTGGCTCAGAAGCCCTCACTCCAGCCATGATTGCCTCAGTCATCGCTCTCAATGTAGCAAGCATCTCCTATACAATGTCAGCACCGCCCACATGTTCCTGCAGAGCATGAACGTTCCCTTCTTCTGAAACCTGGACATAAGCACAACCTCAGCCACGGCCTTAGCCACGACCCCATCCCCGTCCTCCCCGCGTGGACATAATTCTATACGAAGGTAATATAACACGATAAGCTTTCATACAACATGTTATCATTAACATAAAAGACATAATCATGCTAACACATAGCCATTTCAAGTCTTGTAAACACATCTCACATACCGAGGAGAACCAACAAGACAGACGCATCAATTTGGATAACCTACTCAGATTCCTGGCTAAAAAACACGTCGACCAAACGCATTTCTAACTTAGCTTTCAAATTTGTTAATCAAAACGCCCTAAGGCAACACTAATCAATCCCGAGGTCCAATGCCCATACTCATGTATACATAAATTATCATGCTCAACAAGCTATTAGCATATCATAAAAATACTTAAACGCGTGCAAGCAGCATACACAGTCATCCTCACCAGGTGATACACCATCTTCCCATGGCTCTTAGGTATTCGAACTCAGAGCTCTGATACCAAATTGTCACACTCTAAAATCTAGGGTTACGTAAAAATACCACTAAACTCCCATTTTGTAAAAAGATAGAATTTTTACTGATAAACATACAACCAAAATATAACTTTTTGGTATTAAAAGGAGTGCCCAAAGTTCATCTCTCTGATAACATAAACGCAGAGTATATCTCACCTCAAGGCGTACAAAGCATGCCTTTATAAATATGCAACATACGCAGGAATACATAATCTCATAACAAAAAAGAAAACTAAACAATAGTCTTTCGCCACCACGGGTACATCTAGATCAACTGCTCGTGATCATCAACATCGACACCTGAAAAAAAATTTAAAAAATCCTACTATGTGAGCCACATCCCAATAAAAACATATTATGATGCAGTAAAGTAAAATATGCAATTACATAGCATAAATTTAACTTAAATGGTTTTACTTCATGAAATCCCAAGTTTATCCACACGCACAAAACCCAACAATCATCACATCCACGTGAATCTACCAATTCGTGGTATAAAACATAGGAACCAATGCCGGATGGGCTTAAAAACCCTGTCATGTTACTACCACTCGGCCACACGAGGCCTGTGAAGTAACTGGACGCTCTATACCCCGACACGACCTGCTTCCTTTCTCGGTTCACTAGCCGGCGGGTAGAGAAACTCATTCTGCGCAGTTTTTCGATCTTTCACCGTAGAGCAACTCAGGCCCAAACTTGCTCGATCCGTAGATCTCAAACTCAGTCCTTTTAATTTTACATCAAAATACACACGCGTGAGTCCAATCCCAAAGGTTACTCTCACCAGCCCATAACACGTCGTAACATGTTTTACATTATTTTTTATCAAAACTTTTTTAATCTGAGACTTAATCCCGATGGTTAGCTCCAAATCTTCAAAACACAGTTTTTAAGATTTTCACATATCTCCCATTTTCAAAACTACCTTTTTAAAATCCACGGACATCCACAAGTCTATATCATGTAATAAACTAATAAAAGCGCAAAACATATTTTTTATCCGAAATAAGGTTTAAACATAAAATATAATATATAAAACATTTCAATAGGAGAAAAAGCATATAATTACACGTAGCACCCTTTAACAACAATATAGTCTAAGATCCTACCTCGATGAATCAAAACTCAAAATCTCAAAAATCGAACCTCGTCGAAATGAGAAACCGTCAGGTTAGAAGCGAAGCCTATGACATGGATGGCAAGAATCCACAAGGGGATGGTCAAAAATGAGGCCCGGGCACAACAGAAGTGTAGAGAGAAGGTGGAGAGTTTGAACAACAAAAAGAAAAGATTTTTAGAAAGAAAACAGGCGCTGGATATTTATAGACCACGGGAAAAAAGGGCATCCAGTCGACTGAAGTGCCCCATTCAGTCGACTGATGGAGTTTTGGATCTCAAAACAACCCCCATCGCCACACCTCAGTCGACTGGAATGTCCAATCCAACCGACTGAACAAGCCTACTGTCGACCCAATTCACTGGGGTATCCCGTCCAGTCGACTGGACAACACCCAACTCGTCCAAACATGTTTTTCAGCCCCGAATCCAACCAAACAAGCCTTAACGAAACCCAAGAAGCGTAAAACATATTGTACATGCTATTGTAAAACATTAAAGCATAAACCAAACATCAAAGATATGCATATAACAAAAAAAAACATGTCACATACACATTACAAAAAGAAATAAATCCGGGTCTCACAGAATATGCAGGTGCAGAAAGGAAAAACTGGTGAACAATGAAGGACCCAAAGATGCTTATTTAAGGTTGAAGAAACACTTGTTCGGTCAGACCTGAATCGTTGTGAACCGAGTCGGTTCATAAGAACCAAACAGGCGCACCTGTTTCGGTTCATAACGGTAAACGGTAACTAACGGATAACAACCAACGGACTTATTTATTTAAAAATAAATTCAAATTTTATTTAATTAAATAAATTTTTGCCAAAAAGATAAGATCCTATTCGCGGATCCGCAACCCGGACCCGGCGAGGCACGACCGGGCGGCGGCGCGCACATGTGTGGTTAGAGTCAATCCCACCTTTGGGTGGATCCTTCTCCTTCCACAAAAATGGGTACCCCCAAAGGACCCAACCCTTAGTCTAAAATTACCTTATATATACCCACCAAGGTCTACATGAACTTTCAATATGGGACAAGACTTGTTGTTTTCTATATTACCCAATTCAACCATATAACTTTTAAGCTAATCAAAATTAATTTTTTGAAATTTTTAACATAATTAAAATTATTCTAATTTATATTAAAGAATAACATTTATCCCATTAGATTTTTCTACAATAACTTTTACTTGAAATTAATTATTATAATTTATAATTTTATAATTTTAGCTACACTAAATAATAAATATAAGGACTAATAATGATAATATGTTATTAAAGGTGTACTCTGTTATCGTTATAAGATCTCATTTGGCAACCTAGCTTTAAGCTGAATTTTTTGTTTAAAGTCATTTTGAGCCAAATGAGTAAAAATTTTGTTTGGTGAATCGTAGGAGTGTCATTAAATCAAAAAGTAATAAACCAAAAAACTTCACTTTCAACCAAAAGACAAAAAAGTAAAAAAAAAAAAAGTTAGTATAGTTTTTAAAATTTTAATTTTATATAATTTTGTATTCAATATAAATATTGTTTAATTGATTTTGATGAGTTAATTTTAAATATATATTTTTTATTAAAAAATAAATGTGTATAATAAAAGTTATGATAGTTTTATAAAATATGTAAAATTATTTTATGTAAAAAAAAAAAAAAACAGAAACAAAAATTTTTGAGTTCCAAACAAGACTTTCTCGCTTTTTAACTATAAAAACTTTGAGTTTCAAGTAATTTGCCAAATGAAGCCTTTGTCCTCATATTTAATTTATTGTAAGACAAGATGGAAAAAAAAAAGGGTTATTTGACTATGTTTGATAGCCTGACATAATATGTCAATTTTTTTATCATTTTTTTAATGTTAAGTTGAATAAGTAAATAATTCTTTTTAAAATAAATTATAGTGACCTCCCTTGAGATTTAGTAAAACATCAATTACCACCCATGTGATTTCTGAAATATTATTAACCTCCTATCTGGTTTAGGTTTTGTATCAAATTAGTCTAACTGTTAAATTTTCGCTCAGCTGTGCCTTGTTTGGCGCATTTTTCGAATAAATTTTTATAATTCAATCCGTTCATTACGTATAACTCGCCGAGTTTGTCTAATATGTTAAAATTTAAATTCATCCGATATCTGTAACTTAATGATTGAATAAGATCTCCTAATAAATAAATAAATAAAATTTATAATTTTAAAAAATATTGTTAAACAAATATTAAGTTACAGATATCAGATGAATCTGAATTTTTATATATTAAACAAGCTCGATGAGTTCTACATAATGAACGGATTGAATCATAAAAATTTATTCAAAAAACACGCCAAACAAGGCACAGATGAGCAAAAATTTAATAGTTGGACTAATTTGATACAAAACTTAAACCATGTGGGAGGTTAATGACATTTCAGAAACTACATGGGTGGTGGTTGATATTTTACTAAATTTCAGGGAAGGTCACTCTAATATACCTTTCCTTTTATTAAGAAATTACTTAATTTTGATTCTGTTATGTTAAGTTAAATAAGTAGAAGAGTGTTCACAGTTCAGTGATTTCATACATTCTTATAAGACTCCTCACCCAAATAGTTCGCGATTCGAGTCCTTCTACCCCCTCTCCCTTTCTCTTTCCTCTCCTCTCCACTGCCCATGTACTCTCATTCAAAAAAAATTAAATAAGTAAAGAAATTATTTTATTAAAATATTACTCAAGTCATCCTGCAGAGATAAATAGTTGTGAACTAAAAGTATTTTTTATGATTTTAAAACACGCACGCACGCACGTACGCACACAACCATAAATTAAAACCAAACAAGAAATTTAAAGTAAAACAAAATTGTTTTGTGTTTTTTTATTTGTACATAATTTAATACTTAAGTGGCTTAAAATTGACTTTTTAGCTTTTGACTTAATATTTAAAAAGTAAAAAGATTTCGTTTTTTGACCTCTAGCTTTTAACCTATTTATTTTTAAGTTTTTTGATTTTTTCATAATAATTTTTAATTTTATCTTTCTACGTATAAAATTACATAAATTTCAACCAAATAATTATATCCCAGCTCATTTAGACTGAATGGTAACTATGAAATTTAACATTGAACTTATTTGATTTTTTAGGTGATTTAAAAGTTATTATTTTTTTAACCAAATAAATTTTTTAATTTTTTGACTTAAAATAGCTTAAAATTAAAAAGGCTTAAAGCTAACTTGCCAAACGAATACTCAATATAAATTTTATTTGATAAATTTTTGACGAGTAAATTTTAAAAATATAAATTTATAAAAAATAAATAAATACGATAAAAATTATGATATTTTTAAAAATATATACAAATATTTTCGATTGCTAATCAAAAATACAATAAGGCTAAAACTTGAAATGTTGAATAAATCCTTTTTTTTTAGTAGATTTTAAGCTTAAAAATAAAAAAAAAACTTTAAGTCAATTTTAAACTCACAACCAAACGAAGTCATGTCTTTAAAAATCATTTCTCTATATTTTAAATAAATAAATTATTAAAAATTTAGGGGAAAAACAATGCCCACCAAACTCCCACGTTTAGCCGTTCAAAATAAAGAACTCCCCACCTCAAACAAACTGTGCTTCCTCCTTCATTCCCTCTCTCTCTCTCTCTCTCTCTCTCTCAAGCAGGAAGAAGACAAATCCAACCTCTCTGATTCCCTCCGCGTCAGATCTCTCTCACATTTCTTCGGAAACCGAACCAGAAAATGCTGCACCAGAGAAGACGAAGAAGAAGAAGATCGATCACACAGCATTCCCCCTAATTTTGTACACACTTCAAATACATACATACATATATACATATATATACAGAAATGGGATGCAAGAAACACCTTACCGACCTCAGTAGCAGCGTCGGCGTCTGCGCTTCCTGCCTCCGTGAACGGCTTATTTCTCTCATCGCCGCCCAAGCTCAGTCGCAACAGGACCAGGAAGATCGCCGGAAATCTGATCCACATCCTCCGCCTCTCGCCTTCCCGCGCTCCGTCTCGCCTTACATATGCCGTCAGAAATCTGACAACTCCTCCTGGAACCACCACCGCAGTCGCCGCAGTTTCAAGGATGTGCAATTCTTCAGTACTCCGCAAATTGGCCCGACATACGGCGATGGCAGCCGCGGCGGAGGAGGAGGCACTGGAAACTCGTACAAGAAAGAGAAGATTAGGTTTTCTCTGTTTTCGCGATTGTTTAGGCCTAAATCGAAGAAGACGGAATCGGATCCAAGTGTTTCGGGGCCGATTTCTCGTAATTCGTGCGCGGCGGCATCGTCGTCATCGCCGTCGTGGTTCGCCACTATGCTCTCGTCTGGACACCAGAGGCAGCCGTCGCGGCTTTTCTCTCGCGATGAATCGACGGCCGGTATTGGTCGGAGAACGTGCCGGACCGGAGATCGAGGAATGTCGCCGGCGAGAGTTTCCAACTACGGGGACGAGGCAGATTGCTTTGACGGCTTGAGCGGTTACTCGTCGGAATCATCGCAGGGGTGGTGGCAGACGCCGAAGAGGGGGGCGGCACCGCCAGGTCGGCGTGGAGGCGGCCGGCCGAGCCACTCGCATAACAAGTCCGGAATGAAGTTTTGTTTCAGTCCGTTGGTGCGTCCGAGCCCAATTTGGCACTGGAATCAGAAAGGAATTCCCCCGGAGGTGGCGTTTTCCGGCGAGCTTAGGGTTCCGGCTGAGAATCCGCACCTGTCGACGGCGGCGGCGTTCTGCGGGAACAGATCGAGGAAGCTGGCCGATTTTGGGAGGTTCAACCAGAACCATTAATTGCGACGACCATTGACTACGACTACACGAGACGGTGATTACGATACGACAAAAGTACGGTTTTGCCCCTGCCGTTTTGTCTTATACTTTTCAAGTCCTCTGTATACTTTTCAGTTTTCCCCGTAGGCTTATATACGTGGCGTGAAGAAACATTTCTGATTTTTCTCCTGGATGTTGAGTGCATGTTTGTATGTTCGAAGAATTTGACTTTCTAGAGTTTTAGTTTTAAATTTTTTTTTAAAAACTCAAATATTTTTTAATATTTAATTTTTAAATTATAATATTTTGAATAATAGCATTATATTTTTTGCCTTTAATGTAGAGTTTAATTTTAAATTGAGAATATTAGTAGTATTTTCTGTTGCTAAAATTTATTTTTTATAATTGTAACTTAAGAAACGATGATTATATCTTGTAATAGAAACTATAAATGTTTAAAAACGATGTTAAATTACAGTTGAAATTAGTTATTTATAAAAAAAATAATTATAATTTATAATAAAAATTATAATTATTGTTAAAATATTATTACTAAAATTAATAACATAAAATTATAAATTATAATAAAAACTAATGCCAAGCACTCTCATGATAGTCATTAACTCTAAAAAGTTATTGTTTGGGATATGTGTATATGCTAGCAATTATTCCTAGTGGTAGGCATTTTAAATATAATTTAATTATAAAATTAATTTTAAATAATAAATAATTTTTGTTTATTATTAAGAGAGGTATTTTAAATCTTTTCATTACGCACTCTTAATTTAATTTAAAAGTAGGAAAAACATATATGTAAATTAAAGACTACAAAATCAACTATTTTTCAAATAT
>JAOTRH010180984.1:0-43296 GCA_034768845.1 Heliamphora exappendiculata | reverse complement strand
TTCGATATAAAGGACTTGGGAGAAGCCAGTCACATCCTTGGGATCAAGTTTATGCGAGATCGGAAACAAAGGATGTTAGACTTATCATAAGCAAAGTATATCGATGATATTCTAGCTCGTTTTAGCATGTAGGATTCAAAGAAAGGGTTTTTTCCTTTCAGGCACGAAATCACTCTATCCAAGGATCAGTGTCTTAAGACAGCTGATGAGAAAGAGAAGATGTAGGTGGTTCCTTATGCTTTGGCAATAGGAAGCCTCATGTATGCTATGCTTTGCACTAGACCTGACATTTGCTTTACCGTTGGCATGGTTAGCAGATATTAGTCTAACCCAGGGTAGAAGCATTGGATTGCAGTAAAGAATATAATCAAGTACCTAAAAATGACTAAGGATTATATGTTGGTTTACCAGGTAGACTGTCTAGTACCTTTAGAGTACACAAACTCAGATTTTCAGTCAGACATAAAGCTTACATCAGGAGACAACCTTGCAGATTCTTTACAAAGAGCTTACCGGCTAAGATTTTTGATAGTCATGTAGAGGGTATGGAAGTCAGATGTATGACAGCATAATTTTGAGTATAAGTGGGAGATTGTTAGGGTTGGTATACTAAAAATTATATTTTTTGTATTTAATTTTATTTTAATAAATTAATTTTTTATTTTATGACAATCTTTATGTGCAATGTATGTGTATCATTTCTTTGATATGCATGGATGTTCAATATTCTTTATAGCATTTAATCTGGTGTGTAGAGTACGACTAGCACATAGAAGACCAGATTTTAGTTTCTTACAGAATATGAGTTTTATGTTCACGGTTTATATGGAAATGGACATACCATCGATACGACTGTGGCACAGAGTTTTAGTAGGCCTGTTTTGGTTACGAATAATAGATAATAGCGTCGTCTATTGTTCTAACTCTCTATGCCAGTACACTTTATGTGTATTAAACGAAATATTTTGGGTAATTAATTTTATACTGACTATATAAATTAATTCACACTCCAAGGTTATTATGAATAGTGCTTGTCCACTTAATCCTGAAATAATTATTGATTTGCGTATATTTAATATTCGGTGTTTTGATTCATTAGAGGGTGCGATCTTATATGGGTCTATATTCCTTATGAGCTAGATAGCGGTATTATTTATATGGCAACTATTAATTATTGACGGAATCTACATCCCGAAAAATTGTGATTGACGATATCCTCTTAAGGATACTTATAAGTTTTGACCGGATCAAACCCTGCATGTAGATTTAATTATCTGGTGGTCAAATAAGTTAAGTATAAGGGCTTAAGGAATATCAAGATGCTGATTAAATTAAATTGTCAGTAGTTAAGTTTAATTAGTGGGTATTAGAAATCTTAACGTGGGGAGAAATGGTAAATATTTTTAATAACAGAAACTCAATGAAAGAAGGTCTTGAGATTATAAGTCAGAGTGCAATTATAGTTCTTTAGCGGTATGAACTGTAATTCAATATTTTATGAAAATTGTAGAAATCACTGTGTCTTTTCATAATTGCAGAAACTGCTAGTAGGTATCTGTACCCCACTAGAAGTATTACTCATAATTACTCCCCAGGTTCCTGCTGTAGCCCTATATATACGCGGGTAGGCTGAACCCGTTTTAAATCGTGATATCATTATTTGTCTTTCAAGACTAAAGATATCTGGGTTCTGTCGGTACGAGTTCTCGATAGTCCGTAACCCACACTACGTTCGAGGATCGCATAAGGGAATACAGTAGAAGAACTAACAGGCGCTTCAACTCGAAATCAAATTGTAGTTGAAGAATCGATCGACATAAAGTATTCTTCTAAATTAACATTGGTTGCCGGGTTTTATTTTGATCGTTCATTAAAAGTTTTATCTGGATCCCATTTCGGCATTTGCCCGTCCTGTTAATTTTTACCATAAATTGTTTGCAAAAATAATAATCTTAGCAGTTTTGTCTCCAACAGTTTAGGCCAAGGGGATGTGCCAATCCCTGATGCTGGGAATGAAAATGCTTCCCAAGGACCGATAAACATGGTAGAGTTGTTGCGTGAGATGGTAGGCTCCATCCGTCAGCTAGCTGAGACTGCTTGGGTGAGAGAGAGAGAGTACCCGAGCCGAGGGCGACTGTTGAGATGCGAGAGTTTCAGCATCTTGACACTCCTACCTTCGCTCGAGGTCCTGATCCCACGATAGCTATAGAATGGTTGGACCTTGTGATTTGGATTCTAGATACACTATAGATAGATGAAAAAGATTAGAGGGTTTCTTTTACCGCCTTCCAGCTGAGAGGTGACGCCCGTGAGTGGTGAAAATATGCCAGGAATACCATGTAGAGTACGTGGGCAGCTTTTACAAGGATTTTTCTGGAGAAATACTTTCTCGCTTCCTCAAGGAACTTATACAGAGATGAGTTCTATACTCTCACTCAGGGGATGATGAGTATCGTGCAGTATGAAGCCAGATTTACTAATTTTTTCCGCTTAGCTCCGGAATTGGTAGCTATAGACGAGCTACGTTCGAGGAGGTTTAAAAGGGGTTTGAGGGCTGTGATCAGGGAGCAAATGGCAGGGTTGAGGTTGCGTGTTTTTACGGAGTTAGTAGATCAGCATCTGTGATCGAAAACACTTTGAATGAAACTTGTGGTTCTAGAGAGGTCAGGGCACCGCAGAGTGGAGCAGAAACACAGTCAGGTGGAGGCACTGCAGTGACCTGTCCGCTCGAGCGGTGACCTGTCCACTTGAGTGGGCCTGTGGCAGAGAGTTAGGTCGGTGGGGGACCACTCGAGCGGGGCCCTGTCCACTTGAGCTAGCAGCCTGGCGCAAGATTCTATAAAGACAGCTCATGTCTTGATTGTTGAGCCAATGCTTGTTTTAGAAGTTTCTTCCCTCTCTTTACACAAAAACTCTACCTTCTCTCTAGCTTTTTGGTGAGCCAAGACTTGGTTTTTGGTCATCGGATAGCATATCATTATTATCCTAGCTGAGGGTTTCGCGTTCATCCGATCGGAATCGCGCTTTGGCAACTTTGCATTTTTGTCAGAGTTTAAAGCTTCGAGTTTTAACTCGCCGAGGTAGGATCCTAGACTCTCATGTTTTAAAAGAGTGCTACGTGAAATTTTATGCGTTTTTACCGTCTTAAAATGCATATTTTGTTGGACAAAAAGGTTTTTAAAGTGTTTTATGGATTATTTTCGGAGTTGGTGAATGTGTGAGGGTTCGTAGTTTTCAAAAAGGCAAGTTTTGAAAAAAGGTTGAGATTTTCGCATATGTTTGTGAAAATTCAAATTTGGAGGTTTGGAGCTAACCCTTTGGGATGAGCCTTGTTTTAAAATCGATTAGTCTCCATGGCTAGATGGATGACGGTATTTGGTGAATGTGATAATTGTTCATGGTTGTGTACATGTAAACTCTGGTTGAAGATGCATTAGTTGGGGTTGCGGTCCTTTGGTGAAAGCTCGTAAAGATGCATTAGTTAGGGCTACAGTCCTTCGGTGAAAGCCATTAAAGATGCATTACATGATCTGCGTGTGAATCATTGTGGATTGTATGAAACTGTTTTTGAGGCTCAGAGAGTCGTAACATTCATATTATTCTGTTAGCATGCTTTACTTTTATTTCATGATTAGTCTGTTTTCCATTGGGTTTCGGCTCACGTTGTGGGACTTTTAAAACCTTTTTCAGGTGACTAAGATCACGGGAGATGAGTGAGTGGAGCCCTAGGAGGCAGAAGACTTGTTTTAGTTTTCTTTTGTTATGAGACCAAGTACTATTGTATCCATTGCTTATTCTTGGAAGCATGATTTGTAAGCCTTGTGGCGATTATATTATGCATGTATGCAGTATTTTTTTTGAGAGGGAAACCTTGGTTTGATAGTAGTTTCATTTGTTCTTGTTTGGAGTTTCATGCTTTTCAAGTTTATTTTCAAGTCGGAGGAGTGATTTTTCCTTATCAAATAAATGTTTTATCATTAATAATTGTTTATTCATTTTTTCCTGTCCAGAAACCATGCTTTTAGGTGTGATTTTGAAACTTGAGAAGATTTTCTAATTTTTGGCTGGGAAATCTCTTGGGCATCTCACCGCTCGAGCGGGCCTCTGAGCGATCAAGCCAATAGCCTATGTGAACAAAAATTGAGTTTTGTTTCTAAAAAAGGTTTTGCTTGGAAAAACTTGAGGGGTAATCCTTTCGATACAAAATGGATTATTTTTGTTACTTGTTTTACAAGTAAAACGGTTATTTCGTCGATTTTTCTAGTGACCCGGGTGTGGGGTGTTACATAAATACTTTCAGTATGATCCACACCAAAAACAAATAACTAACCGTTATTGGAAGGGTAAATGTATCATTTGTGTCTGTCGCTTAATCGATTTTTTTTGTTGTTTATTTTTTGTTGCGATTTAGGGATTTGATGTCGAAATGATGATATTGTTCTATTATCATGTTATACTGAAAATATCATTCCGATGCTCCTTTGAGTTCGAACTCATAAATCAATCAGTATGACCCACACAAAAAACGAACAACAAACCGTTATTGGAAGGGTAAATGTATCATTTGTGTCTGTCTATTAGTTGATTTTTATTGTTGGATTTTTGTTAGTTTCCTGGAATAATTGTAAAGGTATAGGTATGGTTAAGAACCAAATACCAAGATTTGAAATGCTAATATACATGTTAGAGTTTGAAATGAACAATGTATTAGTCAAAATCACATAAACCAGAAAATAACCAACTTTTGGAAAATGTATCATTTGTGTTCAAACAATAGCAAAATGTATCATTTAGGTGAGCACTGATGATTGTATCAGTAAGGCTAACAGCAACTAAAAAGAAACTATCTTTGAAGCTTGTTTGTTATAACTAACTGATAATTATATCATTTAAGTCATTTCGTTCACGATTCCAAATCATTCCTTTCATGATTCCAAAAAGTACCATTTCAATGTATTAGTAAGACGCAAAATGTAGGCATTCATTCTTTTGGAGCAAAGATTTAAAAAATTTTTTTAGGAGTGATGAATGTATTAGTCATACTCACATAAACCAGAAAATAACCAAATTTTGGTAAATGTATCATTTGTATTCAAACAAGGAATAATATGGCTTCATGAATTAGGCAAACACTGATAAACATATCAGTAAGACAAATGTGAAGCAAATCTGCTGAAAAATATAATGCCTTATGCTAATTGATTATTCTATCGTTTGGGCTTTAATTATTTAAATTCTTATTTGTATCAGTAAGGCTGGCAACAACTAAAAAACACTAATCTTTGAAGCTTGTTTGTTATTTTTAACTAGTAATTGTATCATTTAGGTATGAGACTGTTATTGTTTTGGACAAAAATAACTGGGTAACATTATGTAATGATGGAAAAAGTAGCATTTACAATAATAACCAAATTCTTTTTGTCCTTGCTTCTTCCAACTGCATTATGTATCTTTGAACAAGTGGATATGCTTAAAGTGTTCATTTTACCATTCTAAAAGTGATATTTCTATTTTTCATATGTAAGCACTTCCAAATAGGTTAGTTGGAGTAACATATTTGGTAGGAAAATATTATGCAATGAAATAAGTTTATGGGAGGATATGTGATCCTCAACGTTTTTGTTTCATTCTCCTCTGTAGATATGTGATCAAGTCCTTGAAATGAAATGCAAATGAGCAATTATAGGCATACGTTTTTGTTTTATTTACATGCATCTTTAGTTGTATTTTGGACAAATTTTTGTTCATGATGGAAACATAACACCCATAACAAGTACCATGTGAATGTATTAGTAAGACGCAAAAATGTAGGCATTCATTCTTTTGAAGAAAGTATTTAACAAATTGTGTGAGCAGTGATGAATGTATCAGTGCTGATCATAGCAAACAAAAAATAACCACCTTTGTAGCTTGACTCTTGGTTCTAATGTTAAATGTATCGTTTAAGTATGAAAAAATTATTGTTTACGGCAAAAGTAACTTTCATGCATTGTATAATGCTGACAATGTATCATTTAGATTAATAAGTAGTGTCACGCCCCAAAACCCGAGATCACGTGAAAATCCACTAAACATCAGTTTTATAAAAAATATAAGTTTTTATACATTTAAATTTGCATGTTGAAACCAATGGAATACCCAACAAAAGGATCTCTCATAAATAAATAACATACAAATCCAACATGCATACGATATATTGCCTTATGTCGTAAATCTTGCCTTCAGGAACATGCATACCCAAAAAAGAAAACTATAAAATTCTTCCGCCACCGCGGGCATCACCAGAGTTACTCCTCATGCACATCATCACCAGAAAATAATTTTACAGAAAATTCCACCCGTGAGCCGAAACCCAATAGAAACATACTACAAAGCTGTAAATCAAGAAACATGTAATCATATAGGGTGGGAGCTAAACTCAACCACCGAACCCAAAACAACTTTTCACAAACCTCAAGTTTTCCCATTAAACTACACAAGTCTCCCAAAAAGGTTTTATTTCATAAAATCCATGTTTTCATCATTCAAATCAGGTATTGCAACAAATACAAATAATCAACCACAGTCAAGGAAAAGCAGTAATCAAAACATTGTTCCCTCGCGGTATGTACTATCACGAAAAGATGATTTAATCCTGTATACCGACTCCATCACAAGATAGAGGTAACAATGATAGACCCCTGTCCATTATCTAATCCCCACACATCATAGGACCGGTTAGATAAGCACATGTTCTATACGGAACACCACAACGTAAAGCTTAATTTACGTGCGACAACCCGAGGGAACTAAGCACCCAACCGCCTCAATTTACGAGGACTAACCTAAAGGACCTGAGTACCTACGCTGCGCATGTTTTCAGACTTACACCGATGGTAACTCGTGCCAAATACACGTCATCCCAGTACATTTAGATAATCTTCTAAAAATCGAACCGAAGATCGACTACGAAAATATTTCACACATATACATTATACATGTATATACAAATCCATCCATCAACATGGAGATCAACAAAACATTTCAAAATGCTTTTCCCCATTTCCAATCAAATGTTTCAAAACCTGAGACTCAACCCCAAGGGTTAGCTCCAAACCTCCAAAACATGATTTGTCGAGATTTTTCAAACAACCACCATTTTCACCGTTTTCAAGAACACCATTTGAAAACCCAACACCCACAAGTCATACCATGTAATAAACGAAGAAGAGCATAAAACATTCTTTTTATCTGAAACAAGGTTTAAACATAACACATGATATGTAAGCATTTCAACCGGGAAAAAAGCATATAACTGCATGTAGCGTAACTGGCCAACCGTCACTATCACATCCCGATACTCGGGTCATGTGAAACACCCACAACAAACTCCCAAGGAACAAGAGATTTGATAAAAAGTTCCACAAAGGATGAAAAACAACCTTTCCCAAACATTTGGCTAAAAACGGATGAAAAACTGTCTAGAAATCTTGACATACCTTTACTCTTTTGGTCATAACTTTTTCTACCAAAAGACTTTTAAGGTGAGAGAGGTTCCATTGGAAAGATAACTTCCGGGGCTTCGATTTGAGTGCAAGTACAACCCAATTCTAATCCCAGATAAGGGAGATAACATCAAAACAAAATGGCTCTGCGCAGTTAGCCCGCTCGAGCGGACATCGAACGCTTGAGCGAGATACCACCCAAGAAAAACCCAGAATTTTCTGTTCTTGGTGTTCTAAGCCTCCAAACCCTCAAACACCCACTAACCAACGTCTCAACCACAAATTAAAGCATCCAAATACCTTTTTAACACCGTCGGATATATCCAAACCCGAAACTACCATAGAACCTCGAAAGGAACATTTCAAAACCCATTTTCATCCAACCGAAATCAACACAAATGCCTTTTTAAACCAAAACCTGGTTTAATGAAACATAAATTGGTTGTCCGTGCATTTTGAACCGGTCAAAATACCTATAATTTCACACAGTACCCTTTAACAGCAGTAGAGTCTAGAATCCTACCTCGTTGAGCTAAAAGCTCAACGTCTCAATCCACGTGCGAAAACAAACTTTGTCATAATAAAATTATGTTCAGATGAAAGCGTAGACCACGGTGCCGATACTAAGAATCTGCTGTCTGATCATCGAAAACTAAACCCCGGGTCCCATGAGAAGTTAGAGAGAAGGCAGAGAGAAGAAGGAAAAAACTTAGGAGTTAAGTTTTGAAAATATCTTTTGAAAATATCTAACTCCAGATATTTATAGGCCTCCAAAATATCTTTTTTTTTAAATTTTGAAATTCATATCGCAACTTCTCGCAGCCCCCGGGACCAACCCTGCAAAATCTCTAAACCCGAACATGCGTCAAAACCACATTTTTATAGAATCTCACGCCAGGCCTCTACTGCTCGAGCGTCCAACCACCACTCGAGCAAACCCTTGCCGACATACTCCTCTGCCATACCATCGCTTGAGCAGTCATTATCCAGACCCACTCTTTGCCACCAGCCCACTCGAGCACAAACCCACCGCTCGAGCGGTCAACGCAGGGAGAAAAACTGAACAGAAGAAGCAAGATCAAACTTAAATTCTTACTCCCGTGAACACTTAGATCATTTTTCAAAAAAAAATGGGTCAGGGTCTCACAACTCTTCCCCTCTTAAAGGAATTTTGTCCCCAAAATTCAACACTGAAATAACACTGCAACTCAAGCCAAACACTGTCCCATAACTATCAACAATCTCTTATGCAAGCCCAGCAATACTGCACAACAACAGAAATGTCCCCACAACTGAAATCCCAAACCTGTCGTTACACAAGGTAAACACAACTAAAAGATTCAGTCTCCATACAGACTGCTCGCACGGGCAAGTTCGACTGATACTATTATCATCCCGAAAATATCCATAAACATTGGATCAAGATCCAACTCGCGCTGCCAAACCCCAACACAGAACTCTTGCCGAACTCAAACTACTCCGGCGACAAACGCATCATACGAGATCAATCCACCATAGTACTTGATCTCAAACATGCTCTATGCTCGAACACAGAGACTATCACCCTCATCCTCATTGCCACATACTGGCTCAATCACAGCTCACAATACACACCAAGGACTATCTCCACAAGTCCAAACACACGACGTCAGACTCTGACATCGGTCACAAGAAGTCACAGACTCCACACCCAAACTTTACCAAAGTTCTAACGATCACCAAACGACCACAGACTTTGATACCACGTCATCACCCTGTCGACGCCAACATCTTCATCACTGAAGCTGTCATGATGCTGATCCACGAGCAACAACACAACGCTAGACTCCAGAGAGAAGCTTGCTTGGCTCCAAAGAAAAGCTTACTTACTCACCTGGACATCCAAGAACACATCTCAGCAAACCCTCAAACAAAACACGGTCGCCATCAGCCGGCAAAACAAACATGATGATCATCGTCCAACGTCAACCCCTTGACTCCCTAGACTCGTCCGTCGAGTAACCAACCCAGACTTGCCTCTTACACTTAGCAAATCCCTCGTATGCAAAGCCCATCACGGTCCTTCTGTTCCCAACCAAACAATCGCATCGGTCTGAACAGGCCATGCCAACCACGGCTTCTCCAATCTCTTACTCTCGGGACCACCATCTATACAAACAATCGTTATGCCAAAGCACAATACTTACCACAATCGAGAGCCACTCCTCGACTCCAAGAACTCTACGTAGTTCTAAGTCCTCAAACAGAGCAAAACGTGAGACTCACAAAAGTCTACCAGAAATCCACCATACGCATATCACAGTCGCACTGTTCCAACAAAATTCTAGCTCTACCATGAGATAGAAGCACAACCATTCACACACGCAACGATCAACGATCCTCAACTAATCACTGCAAAGGAACTCTGTGTATCGGCACTAACGCCCTTATCAACTAACATCCCTAGTCTAACAACTCGAGCTCATAGGGAACACAACCCTACTGGTTCAACCATCCGTTGAAACCATACTGATTAGGTTTTCACAACCTATCAGATGTACCACACTCATACGTTTCACAACCTGCGGGAGCAATCGGATCCCAAGTCACACACACAAATGTTTAACACCCAAAAATCATGAAGAACCCGTCTTCCAATCACCCGATCCTGGCGATACACGTCCCTGAGTCACAACTCCAAGGGTCACAACACGGATACAAATCCACTGAGATTCCACAGTCTTAGGACACAACCAAAACCTGAACCAATCAAAACCTAGCATCTCTGTCCACCCAAGATGAAACAACTCGCAAACAACACGCACCAGACAATTGTCTACAAGACAATCGTCTATAAGAACTCTCTCTCTCTCTTTCCATTCAAAGGAAAGAAAAAGGCCAACAAGAAACCATGGCCAAACCTCAGCATGCTGCCAGTGTACTCCCAGTACTCCTCAACACTTAGCCTCTAAAGAACTCTGAAAGTCTAACCTCGAGGCCGCATCGACTACAGTCACATAGCTGCCATCAATTCCGATCACAATACTCAGATCATCAGCTACACCAAACTCTCAACGCTCAGACCTTATTCACACACATGAACACCATCCATCTGCATACCTGGTACAACACATACCATTGCGCCTAAAACCTCACTTCACAAGGTTGCGCTACACAACTTAACTCCTTATAGGCACACCACGATCACGTCACAATCTCTCCGAGTAAGGGAAACCCGATCCAGAGACCCCTCATCCAGAGTTACTAATAACTCCCACAACCATGCAAACACCTTCCGCACTTTCGCTCTCAAAACAAACCTCGACCACAGGCATCGTACCCTACAATTTCTCACCTTTCATCCCAGGCTGGCCAAATCACACGGTGTAGTGCTGAACCTAATCACTCCACTCTTCGTTTCCATGGGCGAACAACGTACCCATCTCTGAACCTAAGGTGGAACACAAACAAATTTCGAGCATATCACACTCGGGATACATCTTCTCAGCACTAAACCAACCACACTGTCGAACTTGTCGATGATCCTTTTGAACCTCATGCACCCGACATGGTTCCCAAACATGATCTTTTAATCACTAGGATCTCGACCAAACCACGAACCTGCATTCCCATAGGAATCTCATGGAACTGAAACTCGTCACAGGAATCCCTACACATTCCCATACGGCTTCAACCCATGCTCTTCCCAGCATATCTACAATCCATACTCATTCCCACATCATTAGGCTCACTCACTCGGAACTCAATGCTCAAACCTCAAAGAGGTATACAACGTCCAAGGTCATCAGAACTACTCTAACTACCAACAACATCCTCATATGCTACTCTGGCTACCGTCAACATCCTGCTGACCACCATCAGCATCCTGACTACCAAGAGATATCTCTAGAACCATTCACGTTCTGCTATCTCTATAGACACCCGGCCAAGGATTTCTATGCTCCCATCTACTATGTTCCTGTCCATACTTCATCCTGAGTACACGGTTTATGCCATAGCATGACTCACGACGTACTTAATCCATCACATGACCAAAACCCCGTGCACCAAAAGACTATCCTTACAACTTTTGGTAACTTACTCATAAGCAAAGCCAGCTACCCAAGCCAAAGCCATCAATTAAGCTTCGACTATACCTGAACAAAACTTTGCTCAAACCCTCAACGGTTTGCCAATCAAAGCCGACCTCACACGGCTAAACCCAACTCACTGAGGAGTTCCACAACATCCCAAGCAATCGACGCTCAACCCATACCATACCTCTGCAACTAATAACAACTGAGTCGCATATAACCAAACCCAAACCACGGTCTTGCTATCTCTAATGGGTGTATAAGTTATAAAGAAAGAAAACAAGAAACACGACAACCTAAGGTCAATCTATCATGTTATTCCTAACACATACCACATAATCATGCTGACACATAGCCATAAAGATTATGCAGACACAACACCGATACCGAGGACAACCGATAAGAATGACGCGTCATTTTGGACAACCCACTTAGATTCCTTGCTAGAAATCACGTCTGCAAAACACGTTTCTAACTTGGCTCCCAAGTTTGTTAATCCAAACACAAGAAAAATCAATCCAAAGGCCCAACCACCATGCTCACATATACACGCATCAACATGCTCAACAACTAACATGTTCTTGATCCAAAAACAGGCAACCAAGCACACACACATCTTCATAAGGTGGTGCACCCTCTTCCCATGGCACATAGGTATTCGAACGTACGTGCTCTGATACCAAGTTGTCACGCTCCAAAACCTAGGATCACGTGAAAATTCGCCAAGCACCAGCTTTATGAAAATATAGGTTTTCATACATTTAAATCCGCATGTTGAAACCAATGGAATACCCAACAAAAGGATATCTCATAAATAAATAACATGTAGATCCAACATGCATACGAGATAACGCCTTATGGCGTATAAAACCTACCTCCAAGAACAGGCATACCCAAAAAAAAAATTTATAAAAGTCTTTCGCCACCGCGGGCATCACCAGAGCTACTCCTCATGCACATCATCACCTGAAAGTAGTTTTACAAAAAATCCCACCCGTGAGCCGAAGCTCAATAGAAACAGTATATAAAGTTGTAAAGCAGAAAATTTGCAATCATATAGGGTGGGAGCTAAACTCAACCACCGAACCCAAAATGGTTTTTCACAAACCCCAAGTTTTCCCATCAGACTACACAAGTCTCCCAAAATGGTTTTATTTCATAAAACTCATGTTTTCATCCTTCAAATCATGTATTGCAACAAATGAAAATGATCAACCTCAGTTAAGAAAAAATAATAATCTAAACATTGTTCCCTCGCGGAATGTACCATCACAGAAAAGATGATTTAATCCTATGTACCGACACTGTCACAAGGCAGAGGTAACAACGATAGACCCCTGTCCATTATCAAATCCCCATACATATTAGGACCGGTTAGATAAACACATGTTCTATACAAAGCACCACAAGGTAAAGCTTAATTTACAGGTGACAACCCAAGGGAACTAACCACCCAACCGCCTCAATTTACGGGGACTAACCTGAAGGACCTAAGTACCTACGCTGCGCACATTTTCAGACTTACACCAAGGGTAACTCGTGCCAAATGCACGTTATTCCAGTACATCTAGATAATTTTCTAATAATCGAACCGTAGATCAACCATGAAAATATTTTACAAATATACATTATACATGTATATACAGATCCATCCATCAACATGGAGATAAACAAAACATTTCAAAATGATTTCCCCATTTTCAATCAAAATTTTCAAAACCTGATACTCAACCCCAAGGGTTAGCTCCAAACCTCCAAAACATGATTTGTCGACATTTTTCATACAACCACCATTTTCACCATTTTCAAGAACTCCATTTGAAAACCCAACACCCACAAGTCATATCATGTAATAAACCAAGAAGAGCGTAAAACATGCTTTTTATCTGAAACAAGATATAAACATAACACATGATATATAAGCATTTTAATTGGAAAAAAAGCATACAACTGCTTGTAGCGTAACTAGCCAACCGTCACTATCACGTCCCGACACCCAGGTCATGTGAAACACCCACAACAAACACCCAAAGAACAAGAGATTGGATAAAAAGTTCCACAAATGATGAAAAACAATATTTCCCAAACATTTGGCAAAAAATAGATGAGAAATGATTTGAAAATCTTGACATACCTTCACTCTTTTTATAATTTAAGCACTTACATACATATGGTTGTAATTGTTAATATTACACCTATTTAATTTTAGTATTTTATTTCTTTTTTTTCTTTTATTGTAATGTTAGTTTAATGTTCTAGCATTCCATTTTTCTTTTATTTTCTTTTATTTTCTTTTCTTCTTTTAATGTTAGCTTACTCTTCATTTTATAGTATTTATCTTATGCTAGTTTAACAATTTCTTTATTTTTCTAATTTTTCTTTTAAATGGTAACATAATTTTTTCCTTTTAATGTTAGTTTAATTTTCTTTTAATTATATCTCTTTTTCTCCCATCTTTTGCATTATTTGGCATCAAAAACGCACAAAATCTTTTAATGACCAAGTTCCCTTTCTATTTTATTTTCTCCCCAAATCTTTTATTAAACTTGTTAATTTAGCTTAATGTTCTTAGTTTAGGTTTATTAGTTTATTTTTCAAAAAAAATTCCAATCTTAATTCCTTTATTTTGAGTTTCTTTTTTTTCTCTTTTAGAACTTCTTATCTTTGATTTAATTTTATTTTATAAATCATCCTTTTGTTCTTATTTTCTTTTGATTAAAATTTTTTATTTTTCTTTTGTCATAAAATTCTTATTTTTAATCTCTTTGTTAGTAAACTTTCTTTTAATGTAGGATCTTTCTTGTATGTATTTCTTATTTCTTTTATTAAAAATTCATCATGTTAATGCTAACCTAATTTGTTTTGATAATAGGCATATTTTAGTTACTTTTTTTTTTAAATTATGTTTAGAATAGTTTAGCTTATTTTAGCAATTTCTAGTATATTTTATTTTTTTATTTAAATCATAATAGTTTAGGTTATTTTGGTAAAATTACATGCGGGTGTCTCCATGTATCATTTAGTTAGAAATTGCATGCCGTAGGACCTAGAATTTTTTTCTTTATTTGCTTTGTTTTGGTGCTCTATATACATATGCTATGCATTTTCTTTATTTAATTTTGGATGTTCTCTATTTGCCTCCACGTTCTTTATTTGCATGCATTTGAGAAATCCTACTAACGAACTAATGATGATTAGTAGAGGCCAAGCTTATGATTGGGCGAATAAGGTGCCTAACACCTTCTCCGATTCGTACCTTAGCCCCAAAACCTTTTTCTCTGGTTAAACGTTTTAAAGATCAGTACCCATTTTTATTTTTTTTGATTTTTCTTAAAAATCAAGTGGTGACTTGATTTTTAACAAAAAGGGATTCTCAAGATTTGGCTTTCGATGTGTTAAAATATTTTTCGAACATCTTCTGAATTTCCTTATTTTTGAACTACCAAAAACTCTGCTGGGGACTGATTTATAAAATCAAATAAGAGGGCTAGACTTGAAAACATCATTTGGTTCTTAATAAGAATTTCTTATTTGTACTCTCACATGCGTGTGCACTGTTCTTCACACCCCCTTCCTGGTCGACCTAATGCCCCGATCGTTTATCCATTTTGGAGATTGTTAGGAAGGCGGACAAGCCTTACTGATTGTACGCTATCATAGGTACAGTAAAATATTTTAGGCGTACTATTTGACCATGTCCTGTACCACTCCAGGCATGGAAGGTATATACCCGACTCTGTTCAGAAGGTACACTGTTCATTTGCCCAAAATCGGCCTTTTGCATAATAGTAGCTTAGAATCTTCCATTAGGTGCTGCTAACCCCAGTAAGATTATGTGTTTTGTTCATTGTATGATTTGTTTGTGTTTGTTAGGATTGTTTACTTGGCTCAGGCTAGTTCCTTTTCTGGGTTCGGCCCAAATTTTCTGTTATCCCTTGTTGTTTAGGTTAGTTTTTCCTTCGGGTTCTTACCCAAGTTTTTGTTCTTCGCCTTGTCTAGTTTTCACGTCATAGTTTTCTTCTCAGGGTCATGCCCGTGTTTTGTTTTAAGGTCTCTAGGGTAGTTTCTCTCTCTTTCGATTTCTTCCCGAGTTGGTTTTCCCCCATGTTATTCTATTAGGCTCGCTTCCTTTGAACCCTTGTTAGACCGATGTGAGCTAGTCTTACTTCCCTACCGAAGTGTTGCCCATTTTTTCTTAGAATCTCAGGTCTAAACTGGTCCCTTTGGCTTAGTTCTATTTTCTTACCAGAGTGCTGCCCGTTTCTCCGTTTAGCTTCTTGAGATAAACCTTCTCTCTAGAATTTGGTTGTTTTTCTTCTTAGCCAACATCCTTATTTTTGGGTGTCCAATTGTTATGTTGTCAGTATGGGCCCAGTAGGGGCATTCTTCAATTTTAGTGATTATCTGCTTATGGTTTGCTATTTTGGGTATTTGAGACGTTTCCTACCTGTCATCAGAATTCTTGTCCGGAAAGTGTTTGATATTGGTTATTTTGCTTTTGGAGTCCAGGTTTTCTTTGGGTTTTGATCGTTGAGCCAGAAAGATTACAGTCAACGCGTGTCTGGGATAGATCAAGGACAGGTAGACTCTACAGGATATCTAAACAGCCAGCCAAATCATCTGAGATGGCAGAGAATGAAGTTAATCTGATAGCCCTGATGAGGTCGATCACTGAGATACAAAGAGCTGTGGAGCAGCAAACCCAGGCTCAAAATAAGTGCAAAGCGCAGATTCGGGGAATTCAGGCCCGTTTGCCCGGCGTAAATGGACAGCCAGATGCTACGAATGAGAATGGAGAAGACTTCTGGGATGATCATCAGGGACAAGACGCACCGCAAGTTAGTGTGCCACCTCGGGTCCCCTGCTCGATTGTGATAGAAGAAGAGAACACATCTCAGTCTGGGGAGTCCATGTTGGCAGAGAAAATTGACCGTATAGAGAAGATCCTGAGAAAGGAAACAGGAGTGAAAGAATACATGCTGGATGTAGGCGGTTTGTGTCTATTTATAGATGCCAAACTGCCAAAAAAATTCAAGATGCCGAAGATGGAGAAGTTTGATGGCACCGGAGATCCCCGGATCCATCTGAGGGTGTATGTTGGTACTCTTTCCCCCATGGGAATTAATGATCAGCTAAAGGCCCAATTGTTCTATTGGTCTCTTTTTTGGGCAACACAGAGATGGTTTCTCTCCCTAGAGGTAGCTAAGACTAGAACATGGGAAGATATAGCCATCGCATTCATCAGTTAATACAGTTACAACATTCAGCTGGACGTGACTACCCGCGAGCTGGAAATGACTCGTCAAGAAAGCCGAGAATCATTTGTGGATTTTTTGACCCGGTGGAGAGGGAAGGCAGCCAAGATGACAAACTGGCCTACTGAGAAAGAACAAGTGAGAATCGTGGTGAAAAATCTGCAGTCCCCCCTGAAGCGTTACCTTATCACACAGTCGCTCTCTACCTTTGAGCAACTATTTAACGCTGGAGTACAGATTGAGGATGCCATTCAGTCTGGAGACATTGAGAAAGCTGAGCCAAGTCAAAAACTAAGAATGAATTTTCCTGCAAATAACCAAAATCAGTTTGCTTTTGCCAACCTCATTTCTCGTTCAAATGAGGTTAATCTTTTGAACCCTTCTTCCTCCGCTCAACAATCAAGTGGTACTCAACAATCAAACAATAGTCAGTAGCCGCAATAAAGGCTAAGGAGAGTTTTCACTCCCCTCAACATTTCATTATCCACAGCCCTGAATTGATTTGTCAAGAAAGGGCTTATCAAGCTGTTGGACCCCATGCTCGTACCCGATCCCCTACCGCTGCGGTATAATGCTTCTTAATACTGCACCTACAACCAGGGTCATGGGCATCTGACTGATAAGTGTATGAGGTTGCATCATGAGATTTAGAATCTCATTGACGACAAAGTCATTCCACCACCATCTACTGCTCCAAAGCCAAATGTCACGACTAATTCTCTACCAAACCACTCCAAGCAAGTTAGGGTAAACTGCATGTCTTTAGGACAATCAGAAGATCCGAGCCAGTACATCCGCTCAGTGCATCTGCCACGCTTGTATTTTTTAGCTACTAAGGATCATATAACCTGTTCACTGATTATGGTTGGGAATAGCTGGGAGATGATGGGGGAATGGAATGATGATGCTTGGGAAGGGTATAAGATGGCAATCTAAGCCAACCAACAAGAAGAAGAGGAGCGTAATGAGAAAAATAACTGGCCGTTAGACTACCTGGTGTGGCCATATAGATTTGGCCATGTGTTCGAGGCATTACCCTTCCTTAACTTTTTGAAGATGAGGTATATGTTGATGACATGCAATCCTATTGGTTAGTGAGGGTTGTGCTGAAATTAAATGGGGCTGAATGGACCGACTTCTGGGCCGCTCGGGATCAGCTGGTGGGTTTTATTGAAGAGGACATATGGGAAGAGGAAGACAACACATGGGCCATTGAGGATGAAGAGGAGAGAAAAGGAAGAACGACAGGCATTGACTTAAATGATCTATGGGCATTTGAAAGCCCTCTGTGCGTGGACGAGGTAAGGCAGATTGAAAGTACGATGTCGGGATTATGGGATCCCGAGGAAGGCGTGGAACATCTAACCTGGAATGAGTGGCATTTCAAGCCGACTCAGTTAGAAAAATGGCAAGCAAACGGGAAAGAAAAAGAGAAAAAATAGGAAGAAGAGGATGACGTTGTGCTGAAATAGCTGAAGAAGACACATGCCAACATTAGCATTTGGGGTCTGCTAATGGCTTCGCACAGGCACCAGCAAGTTGTGTTGAAGTTCTAAATAAAGCCAATGTATCAATAGACGCTACCTTTGAACAGTTGATCGGATTAATACTGCTAGTTGTAGAGCCAAAAGTATTTTTTTTTTCTCAGAAAGATTTGCCATTAGAAGGGAAGAATCACAATAAGCCTTTGCACATTACAGCCAAGTGTTTAGAAAAGTGGGTCCCGATAACACTCATCAACAACGGTTCAGCCTTGAACGTTTGCCCGCTTAGGACTGTAGTTTTCCTGGGGATGACGTCGAACCAGTTCACGCCCTGTAGATAAGGAGTCCAAGCTTACGATAATACAAGGAGGGATGTGTTAGGTCTGGTATCATTTGCAGTATCAGTAGGGCCTTTGGAGACGTCAGTTGAATTCCATGTATTGGACGTGCCAGCTTCATTCAATCTATTTTTAGGCAGGCCATGGCTGCACGATCCAAATGTCCAGGAAGTGCCATCTACTCTTCACCAGAAACTAAAACTAATTAAGAATTGGAAAATGCTGACCATCCATGGGGAAGATAGTATTCAACCCCCAATAGGAGAGGGCTCGACCCTCTTAAAGGTTCAGCATGGAGAAGGGGATGTGTCGTTAAGTGGGTTCCAATTCGATGAAACTTAGGCTGTGCAGATGCTATTGAAGGAAGAAGAAAATTACATCAACCCGCGAGTGGTTACAATGATGAGGCAAATGTCTTACTTTTTAGGAATGGGGTTGGGTCGCAAACAACAAGATATTTTGGAACCTATCCAGGTATTACCAGCTTCACGCCATTTCGGTCTTGGATATGAACCAACGAAAAAAGATTTGGAAGGGTTTAAAAGAGAACGAAAGGCTAAACACTTAGAAATGCTCAACGGTTACTTTGTTAAGGATGGAGGAGATTTTCCATACGGTGGTTTTTCAGAGCCATGGATTGATGAAGAGACTAACCAGAAGCTACTAGGGCTGGAAATCTTCTTTGGCCATCAATTATTTGATACGGAAGAAGATGAAACAGTGAAAGGGGAAGAGGAAGAAAAAAAGATCCAAGATGAAGATTGGGTAGATAAGCATGATGGTATCGACATGTGAGTGTTGATCAGCGAAAAGATGGCTCTGTTGCACGTAACTGACCAAGATTGCTCCATGATGGGCCTCAGTGCACCAACCGACTACACCAAGCTCATTGTCGATGCGGCTGTGAAGGAAGTGAAGAACTGGACCTTAGAATCTTATAATGTGCATGTTATTTGTCCTGAATCTGGGTCTGAGTCAGAATCTGTGATTGAGGGAACGTCTGTCGTGCACCTCCCCTGCTTTTCCCTTCAAGTTTGTAATCCCCTCTTTCTTCAATGAAATAAATGAGATTTCTGGTTACTCTGCTTTGTTTGATTTATTTCATACGCTTTCTGATGAGTTTGAATTCGACGGGAATATCTCCAAAGAAATAAAACTTTTAATAAAAAGAGAAGAAGAAATACGCGCCCAACCAATAATTGAAGAAACTTTATCAATAAATCTAGATAATGAAACTAACCCACAAAATGTATAAATTGGTTCTTTTTTATCCTTAGTTGAATGTGAACAATTAATAACTTTATTAAAAGAATTCAAAGATGCATTTGCATGGTCTTACGAGGATATGCCCAAAATTGATCCCGACATTATCAAACCCCATATTCCCCTGTACCATGATGCTAAATCAGTCAAACAAAAGATGAGATGGATCAGGCCAGAATGAGCTTTAAAGATCAAAGAAGATGTTGCCAAATAAATCAATGCTGGATTCTTGATGGTAACCGAGTATCTGAAGTGGATCGCTAATATCATTCCGGTTCTAAAGAAAGACGGTCGCATCCGAGTTTGTGTAGATTTTTGAGATCTTAACAAAGTCAGCCTGAAGGATGATTTTCCATTATCGCATATCTCGATGTTTTGGTAGATAGTACGGAAGGGCATGCCGTGTTATTGTTCATGGATGGCTTCTCCGGGTATAACTAGATTCTGATGGATCCCATGGACAGAGAAAAGATGACATTCACTACACCCTGGGGCACTTATTGTTACCGTGTGATGCCATTTGGTTTGAAAAATGCAGGGGCAGCCTACCAAAGGGCTGCTACTACTCTATTGCATGACATGATACATAAAGAGGTCGAAGTATATGTGGATGACATGATAGTCAAGTCCAAGGATTGGAATGACCACATCGTAGCACTACGAAAGTTCTTTGAAATGATTTGAAAATTCAAGATGCGGCTCAATCCACATAAGTGTGCCTTCAGAGCTACTGCCGAAAAAATGCTTAGATTTATGATCACTCAACGGGGCATCGAAGTTAACCCCTCAAAGATTAAAAAAATCTTGGAAATGCCTCTCCCAAGGACTGAACGAGAAGTCAGGGGCTTCCTGGGTAAGATATAGTTCATCAGTCGATTCATCGCAAAACTAACAACTACATGTGAGCCATTGTTCTGCCTTCTAAAGAAAGGAGTCAAATTTGAATGGGATCAGAAATGCCAAGACGACTTTGATGCCGTGCGACAGTACCTGCAAAATCCACCCGTTCTAGCTCCTCCCTAACCTGATAAGCCACTGATCCTCTATTTGTCAGTGACTGATTCAGCTATAGGATGTATGTTGGTGCAAGAGAGTAAAACCAAAATTGAAAAGGCGGTCTACTACTTAAGCAAGAAGATGACGGGGTCAGAAATACGATAAACACCACTGGAAAAGACATGCTGGGCTTTGGTTTGGGCTTTCCAAAAACTGAGACATTACATGCTATCTTTCACGGTGAATATCATCTCTCTAATAGACTCGTTGAAGTACTTGTTTGAAAAGCTAGCACTGATAGGAAGGTTGGCTCGATGGTTGCTATTGTTATCAGAGTTTGATCTTAAATATGTCACCCAGAAGTCAGTCAAGGGTAGAGCAGCAGCAGAATTCCTGGTTAACCAACCGTTGAGGGAGGTGAAGACACAGAATTCCAGTTTCCTAACGAACAACTGATAAAAGTTGGGGATGACAAGTAGACTCTATACTTTAATGGTGCATCCAACCAGTATGGCTATGGAATAGGAGTCCTTCTTGTTACTCCTGATAAATCGCACGTTCCCTTGTCTTTGAAGCTCAATTTTGAAGTTACCAACAATCAAGCCGAGTATGAAGCATGTTTAGCTAGATTGGAGGCAGCCTTCGAATTAGGGGCAAGGAAGCTGGAAGTTATCGGGGACTCGGCACTTGTGGTTTCACAAGCAAGAGGAGAATTGAAGGTCAAGGATTTAACATTGATTCTCTACCATCAAGAGCTAGAGAAGCTTATACCATGCTTTGAATCAATAATCTTCACCCATGTGCCAAGCCTAGAAAACAAGTTCGCTGACGCATTGGCTACCCTTACATCAATGATTGACATACCACTCGGGATCAAAATGAGGCCATTGATAATCGAGCAGAAGAGAAAGCCGACATACGAGACAACGACCGCAATTGAGGAGAGCATTGATGAACTGCCGTGGTATTTTGGCATTCAAAACTTCATGGAGAAAGGAGAATATCCCAAGTTTCCTAGTAAGAAGGAAAAAAGGGCAATATGAAGATTATCTGCATAGTTTATCATTTACGGGGGAAGGCTATACAAACGAGGGCATTCTGGAGTTAACAAGTTGTGTGTCAGCACAGAAGAAGGCCAAGAGCTGATAAAAGAGATTCACGCGGGAGTGTGTGGGCCACACATAAGTGGAAACATGTTAGCCAAGAAGATCTTACGACAAGGATACTTTTGGATGACAGTGGAGACAGACTATATATAGTTCGTGCAGAGGTGCCATAAGTGTTAGATTCATGCAAACCTTATGCACGTTCCCCCATCGCAACTATATAACCTGATGTTGCCATGGCCATTCTCAGTATGGAGCATTGATGTAATCGACAGGGTAACACCGAAGGCGTCAAATGGGCACGAGTTCATTTTAGTGGCCATTGACTACTTTACCAAGTGAGTGGAAGCAGCCTCTTTCTCGTTATTGAAATTTTCACCATATCAGCCATAGACCAATGCTGCAGTCGAGACAGCAAACAAGAACGTTAAGAAAATCCTGCAAAAAATGATCAGCTCACACAAGGATTAGTCAAAACATCTACCATTTGTACTATGGGGATACAGGACATCAATCAGGGCTTCAACAGGGACTATGCCATACACTTTAAGTGTACAGGATGGAAGTCGTGCTTCCAATTGAGGTGGAAATCCCTTCACTAAGAGTAGTAGCCGAGGCCAGTATTTCAGAAGCAGAATGACAAAGGAACCGAATGGAAGAGTTTCTCTTGTTTGATGAAAAAAGGTTGCAGGCACTATTTCATTTACAAAGATACGAAAGGATGATAGCTCGAGCATTCAATAAAAAGGTCAAGACCCGAGATCTCAGAGAAGGAGATCTGGTTCTTAAAGAAATCAAAGCTCCCATCTTCAACCCTAGGGGCAAGTTCAAGCTAAACTGGTCCAGGCAATTTCTGATCAAAATCATCATGACCGGTGATGCAGTTATCATTATGGATTTGAATGGTAATGTGTTCTCCACTCTAGTAAATCTCGATCAACTTAAAAAGTACAACCCTTGAGGTAAAAATAAAGATAAAATAAAAGCTCGCTGAGTTAAAAATCAAAAAAGCAACTGAGACAAAAGTTAGAGCAACTTGCAAGGCTAAAAACCCGAAAGGGCGACCTTGGCAAAAGTTAGGGCACCATAAAAGGAGAGTGTCAATACTCGAGAGTAAACCAAGCTCGAACTACGTTACGACCTAATTCTACTTTTTGGGATACGTAGGCAACTTCTTTTAAGAAGTCTAGCCACCTTCTTTGTTTTAACCATATTTGAATCTGAGTAAGACTAATGTAAATTTACCTCCGAATTTTGATAATAAAGTCATTTAATTGCAAAAATTGAAATACTTTGGATAATTTTGAACCTTCTTAAACATAATGTGGAATTTTCATTACTTTAGCTTCAGGTTGCAAGGTTTTGAAAATAAAAGGGAGGGTGCACAAATCCCAAACTCTACAAACAAAATAAAAAGGAAAGTTATGAAATCTTTAAAACAAAGCAGGAGGCCTCAAATCTTCCTCCTTTTGGCTGCCTATTTCCCTTCTTCGTTGTCTTTCTTCTCCATATCCTACATCAGTCATGTCCTGTACTCGACAAAAAGCTCGGGACACGGCAGCTCCTGCATCTCCATTCGTGAACGAGACGGTCAGGCATCTTGATATAATGCTAGAAATGGGGCCCGCGGTGCAGATGAAAATAAACGGCCTCAGATACTGTGAAGGATGATCTGATGATGACCGAATTGCTGCATGATCCGATGAGTATAATAAAAAGTAGTCTAACGCAGACCAATCAGCAAAACACCAGGGTGATCCATGGTAGTTAGAGTCATGGCAGGAATTCGCCACCAGGAGCACTGCCAAGTGATATCTGGGCTAGTCAAAGAAGAGAGGTATTGTTGTCAAGCTGCCGCAGTGTTGCATATTTGATAGTAGGGGCGGTGGATGAAAGCTACGGCACTGTACCTATCAGTAGATGGTTTCTGCACAAGATTCACCTTCTCCATCAAACAGATCTACAGTAAAAGTTAAAGAAGGAAAATCAATAAAAGGAAAGCCTTGCAGTATGACAAGTTTTCAACTTACCTGAAGAAGCAAGGGGCTATCGGCAAAAGTAGTGGTCTCATCACAATGAACAGCATCTAGGCCCAACAGTGTCTCGGCTAAGACAAGTGGTACAAAGTCCTTCCCCATCCATATATGACCTGCGATGTCAACCAATGTGCAACTAACTTGCCCGTCATGAGGGACGAGAAGATACTAGGGAAGAAGACAGAAACAAAGGGCATAACGATGCCGCAGCTGAAAGTCAAGGTCGCTAAGGTCACCAGTAGAATGGAACCTCTCAATGATCCATGGAATGTCAAGGCAGTCATTCGATGTCAGAAAAGAAGCTTCCATCCTAGACAGGCCACATAGTTGCATCACCTGCTACTGAGCCGAAAGAAAGAAAGTGGGAACAACAACAGAACTCCGCGAAATCAGGTCTAAAATAGCAGCAAACTCCTCCACAGTGGGGCATAACTCTTTGAGGCCAAATTGAAAGACATGGGACTGTGGATACCATAGTTGGGCAGCAGCTTTCAATAATGGTCTGTCATTCTTTATGGCCATTAGGGAAAACAAGGAGTTGATGCCAAAAGGGGCAAAGTTCAAACGTCGCTATGAAAAATGCCTCAATCCATGCAGAAAGGGGACTAGCCATTTTGGAATGAGAGTGGCAGGAAATGGGGCCTCCAGGGCTGTATTTATAAGGTATGAAAAGGCTAGAGATCGAAAAAGAAACAAAGGGTACAATCAATATGGCGACCGCCACCTTGGAGTGGGCGACCGCCAACTTGAAGGTACACTGTACAGTGACATCACCCCTCTGACCAAGCGACCGCCATGTTACCCTTGATGGATATGGCAACTGCCATGTTAAAAGGTGGCGTGCATGTATCAGTTTGTGATTTCTGTACTCTGTGTAAGTTTTAAATCTTGTATTATGCATCCATGACAGTTTGAAATAAACCATGCAAGCAGATGAATACAAAATAGTAAATGGCATGAAGGCCCAAGAATGCATCAGAAGGTGGCAGAATGTATTAGAATGTAAACTGGGGCACCCAGGCCCAATAACTAACAAACTGGGGCACACAGGTCCATAAATCAAGTAAATGTATCGAGCTGGGACACGCAGGCCCATAAAAACTAAATGTATCAAAAATAAGTGTATCAGAATGTATCATAAATGAAATCGGGGGGAAAACTCTCTCTCTCTCTCTCTCTCAATGATGCCTCGAATGGACCTGGCGAGAGGAGGGACAGGCCTCGTCTGGGCTGACATCTTCAAAGAGTCTCTCGACGTCATCACTATCATCACCATCACTACTAGAGGAGGAAGGTACGACTCTGGAGCGACTCCTGGCAGAAGAAATGGATCCTCTAGAACACGAGGAAGCGTCACGGGATCCGCAACCTCGAACGGGAGCTAGGACCAAAGCCATAAATGGAATGGAAACCTATGGCTGAATGATGACAGCAGGTGGTACTGGAGGCTATCAAAAGGGAGGAAAAGAATCAGAACAAAACATAGAGAAGTACGAAAAAGCTAAAAGAACATATAAGATACTCACGATTGCCACCGGTATAAAAGTAATGCCAACTGCTCGAATAGTGGCATCCATCTGTCGAACCAATGCCCTTAGGCCAGTAACCATCAGCATCGTGCAATCCAGCCATGCTTGGTCAATCTGCAAAGAATTAAAGAGAACAGTTCAAGAAAACTAGGCAAGTAAAAAGTAACTGAACGAAAGATGGAAGACAAACCTGGCCGATCTCAGCCCCAAACCCGATGCTGGTGGAACAGGAACCAGCAAAGGAAAGGGGTAGCCATACACTATTATCTGAATCTCCCATGGAATCTCTGGGCCTCTCATCCCTCCAGCAGCACCAACAGCACCAGCATCAGCAGCCTTTGGTGCCCGTCTTCTCCTCCTACCACCAGGAACAGCTAGGCCAGGACCTAATGAACCCAGCAGATGTGCCTAGGCCTACATTATATAATCTCCCTCTGGCACCAGCAGCTCTGTGGCGTGAGTCCCCATCATCTCCACGAGTAGGTCGACACGGCCCAAGAGGTCACTCCAGCGCATGCGTGCTAGAGGGACCACTGGTATCCAAAAGTGATCGAGGCCAAGTGACTGGCGAACCACTCGCTCCCCGAGGTAGTACTCCCGACCGAATGGACCCTCTAGCATGATCCGCCTCGAGGTAAGGTCTCGGCTACGCATTAGATTTGCGCTAGCCCGATCCTCTACCCCTCTCCAGATATCCTAGTGAACTTGTAGAGTATAGTACAAAGTGAAAAACAATAATAAGTAAATAGTGAGTAGTGAATGTAGTGCAGTATGATAACCGGTGTGCAGGAAATAGGGTTCAATGCACAGAACATAGAGCAGAAATGATAAGTCAATAGTATAGTGCAGTGCAGTGAATAATGCAATGAGCAGTATAATGCAGAGAGCAATGTACAGTAGGCAATAAATAATGACACCTGGTTGGGGGTCAGCAGGTTTAACGATGCCCGAAACCGATCGATGTCCTTACCCCCAGCCTTCTTCCCCTTCATGCTTTGGGACCACCGAGCAGCGTGGGGAATGACTAGATGGTCTGTTGAAGAGTTCGTCGGGATGTGAAGCCCGAGGAACTCATAGGTCCACAGCTATAAAGAAAAGCTGTTAGTAAGTAGATAATGGATGATAGATAATAAAATGAATGGAAATATGCAGAAACTAAAGCATACCTCCCAAATCCTCTAGTATCCCCCTATGCTGAGCTCCTAGGGGAATTGGATCAGAGTCCTCGTGAAGCCATAGAGAGTAGCGAGAGCAGCCCCTCCCCAATTATATGAAGCAACCCGGTTAAGACGTGTCAGGGCACCCAGATAATGAAGATGAATGGTGTTCTCCTTGTTAGAGAACAAGGAGGTACCGAACATATACATCAAAAAATTCGTGGATGACCCACTCGAAGTGGCAGGGCTCGGAGCAGTGGAAATGTCTGAAGCGATCAAAGAACCATGTGTACCGAGCACGGTCTCTATCCATCTATGTAGGAACAGTTCCAAGAAAGTGCAGCAAGGCATCAGTGGAGCGAGCAATGGATGGATCCAATGGAATAGGGGCTCCTCCAACCCTGATGCTGGTGATCATAGAGAAGTTTAGTGGCGTCATCATGGCCTCAAGGGTGGTAAAGTGAAAGGTGTTGGTGGTATACCACCACCGCTCGGCCAGAGCCATCAACCATACCTGGTCATAGCTCGTCATACCCAATAAGGGTATGAATCGAGCAAAGCCAGAGACATCAATAATTACCCAGTTGAGAGCAGGGAGGGCATCATACCACTCCAACACATCTACGGAGACAGAACTGCCGAAGCCCATAATGTAGTGTCCAACCTGAAAAGAAGAAGATAAGCAGAGTATGTATAAGAGCGAACCCAACAAGAGATATGCAGAAAATGACTGAAAGCAATAAAGACTCTAGGTTCGTGCGTATGTGACGACCATTTGGTTCTCTCAAGCCCTAGAAGACTAGGCACCCCAAGCACTGGTGAGCTAGGAAAATCATTCAAGCCCTAAAGATTAAGCATCCTAAGTCCTAGTGAGCCAGACAAATCCTACACATGCTAGTAGAAGACTAGGAATCTTAAGGCCTGGTGAGCCAGGTATATCACTTAAACCCTAAAGATTAGGCACCCTAAGCCTTGGTACGCCAGGAAAATTTTGTACGTACTAGTAGAAGACTAGGAACCCTAATCCATGATGCGCTAGGAAAATCTTGCACGTCTTAATAGAATACTAGGAACCCTATGCCCTAGTGCGCCAGGCACATCCTCCTAACCCTAGGTTCGTGTGTGACGATCCATTAGTTTTTGCACGTCCTAGTAGAATACTAGAATCCTAAGCCCTGGTGCGTCAGGAAAATCCTCCTAACCCTAGATTCGTGTGTGTGTGATGATCCTTTGATTTTTGCATGTCCGTAGATAACTAGGAACCTTAAGCCCTGGTGCGCCAAGCAAGTCTCTATCTTAAGTCATTTTATGTTAATCATTCTCTTAGTTTTTTCTAAACATCAAAAAATAAAAAAATATTTCCTTTGATATTTTTGTTTTACCCCTTTGTCCTATTTTTTTTAGAATTTTTGAAAAATTGTCCTTAATTTTCTAAAAATTTTCCTAATTTTCTAGGATTTTTGAAAATTTTTCTTTTAGTTTTCTAGGATTTTTTAGAAATTGTCCTTAACTTTTTAACATTTTTGAAAAAATTTCTCTTAATTTTCTAAGATTTTTGAAAAATTGCCCTTAATTTTCTAAGTTTTTTTGAAAAAAATTTCCTAATTTTCTAGGATTTTTGAAAAAAATTTCTTAACTTTTTTAGGATATTTGAAATATATTTTCTTCCCTTAGTTTTCATGCCCCAAAAGCAAAAACTAAAAATATCTTAACCCCTTTATATTTTATGTTTTGCCTCCAAAAATAATAAGAATGAAAAATCAATCCTTTAGTTTTTTATGTTTTCCCTAAACATAAAAATAAAAAAAAATAAAAAAAAAGTCAAGCCCTTTATTTTTTGTAATTTTTACTAAAATAATCATCATTTTTATCGTTTACATTTAAACACTAATCCTAGTGCCCTACTGTTTTAAAACTCCATTGCACAGGTATCTAAGTTAAGATTTTCAGTCCAATGTCCAGGTTTGTTATGATTACAAATCTCAAACATTACACAGTAGTCATCATAAGTATCAAAATAAATCATCATCATCACATCATATCATGTCACTATCATATCACATGGGGGATCCTAGGCATGCGTCTATGTTTGACATATATCGTATAAACATGTTTTGATATTGAAACAGTAAGAATAGGAAACCTACCGCATGGCGCTGGCAAGAAATGTGCTGGTCGAGCTCCCGAAGAAGAACATCAGCAGCTACAGCGTCGGTGGGTGGATCATAACACCCCATCCCACCTAGGACCAGGCGGTGGGGTACAGGGGCGTAGGTACGCAAGTCGAAGGGTGTTGGATGGCCCTCTTTAGCGTGTGAATCGAGGAAGTCAGCCATCTCAACCTCGACAGCAGCGTCTGCAGCTACCTGTGCCTCAACAACTGCTCATGCCTCCTCATCAGCAGTACGGCGAGAGGCACGCTCCGCCTCGAGAGCAAGGGCATCCACTGCACCAAGCACGGTGGAAGGCTAAGTGGTGGTGACCCCGTCGGCAGGAAGACTGGTGGACGTGCCCCCAAGGGTACCCACAACAGAGCTCTCACTCGCGGAGGAACCTCGGATGGCTCCCGCGATGTCCTCAAGATGTCTGTGGCCCGCCATGTCAAGGGAAAGCAAAAGAGTGAAAGGAAAGCAAGAAGAGAGTTGGAGAGAATCTGAGGGAGTGAGAGCGCTAAAGAGAGTGAGTCTGAGAGTAATGAGCCTGTTTCGTCACGAATTTTTATATCTTTGTCTATGTGATGCATTCTCTTAATAAATTTAATTTTAAACCGTGAATTGACTTTTAATTATTTTTATCCCGTGTTTTGTCATGAATTTTTAGGTCTTGACTCGGCCTATTAATTCGGGATTTTTTTTCCTGCTAAATCTAATTTTAAACTGTGATTTGGGTTTTAATTATTTTTGTCCCATGTTTTGTTCCGAATTTTTAGGTCCTAACTCGATCAATTAATTCGTGATTTTTGTCAATAAGTTTAATTTTAAGCCGTGACTTGCTTTTAATTATTTTTATCCCGTATTTCGTCCCAAGTTTTTAAGTCTTAACTCGACCTATTAATTCGTGGTTCTCCTTCCCGATAAATATAATTTTAAGCCGTAACTTGGCTTTTAATTATTTTTATCCCGTGTTTTTTCACAAATTTTTAGATCTTGATTCGACCTACTAATTCGTGATTTTTCTTCCTGATAAATTTAATTTTAAGCCGTGATTTGGCTTTTAATTATTTTTATCCTGTGTTTTGTTCTGAATTTTTAGAATTTGATTCGACTTATTAATTCATGATTTTTGCCGATAAATTTAATTTTAAGCCGTAACTTGCCTTTTAATTATTATTTTTATCCCACGTGTCGTCCCAAATTTTTAGGTCTTGACTCGACCCATTAATTCATAGATATCCTCCCCAATAAAGATAGTTTTAAGCCTTGACTCAACTTGTAATTATCCCATTCTGAATTTTTAAGTCATGACTCGATCTATTAATTCGTAGTTCTCTCCAAATAAGGATGGTTTCAAAGTCTTGACTCGACGTTTTAGTTATTCTTATCCCATTGCCATTCCAAATTGTTAGGTCTTGACTCGACCGATCAATTTATGATTGCTTTTCCGGTTAAAATAATTTCTAGGATCTTGATTCGATCCTTTTAATTATTTTATTCCCAGCCGAGTTCTTAGATCTTGACTTGATCTTTGACTATGTTTGGATCATATCAGCTTTTGCATCATGATTAGCATCTGCATCATATTTCTTATACTTGCATTTGGCCCAGGAATTACGTTTTGGTCTGATCCCAAGCAAAGGGGAACGTAGGCAGCTCGATGGAAATTCGAGTACAACCAACATCAAATGTATGCTTATATGTTTGTGGCCTAAGATTGATGGGTCAGTCAAATGAATGTTGTCTTTGAATTTTTGATATAACTTGCATCACACATTGCTACGCAAGTTATATTAAAGATGGGCAACTGTAAACACCCCAATTTGACTCCGCCTAATCTTAGATGAATCCGATAATGAAAACAGTTAGAAAGGTGCTCCAGTACAATCCTCAGAAAATGATCAAAGTGCGGTATTTAAACCTAATGATCAAAACTTTCAAACCAATGAAATCATTTTAAACTACCAACTCCATTGTGATGACCACCAATAGAACTATATCAAAACTTCCACTTTTTGTGGCGACCACCAACTTGAATAGTGGCGACCGCCAATAGAATTTCTTGAAAACCCTAGCCAAAGTGACGGCCGCCACCTCCAACCTGACTACCGCCAACTTGTATTGTGGCGACCACCATAGGAACTTCTTGGAGCCTTTTCATTTGTGGCGACTGCCAACTCTTGAACTAGCGACCGCCATTTTCAAATGGCCTGACGTGTCCCAAAACGTGTCAGCCTTTCATTGGTTGAGAAATTCTATAAATACCGTACCCCCTAGTACGTTTTCAGGACAAAATTTGAGAGAGAGAAGCTCTGCTGAGTCATCGAGCAATTTTGAGCTTCGACGCCGAAACCCAACCGAAGTACTGAGAGCCGAACCTCTGACACCAATATTGAAACCCTAACTTGGATCTTGAGGATTAGGTTGTCGACATCATTCCTCGACTCGAGGATTCACTAGTAATCTAGGTAATTTGCTTGGATCTCTGGTCCTTCTAACTCTATTTTCTACATCTTTTGAGTGACCGGGTTAATTTGATTTTTTCATCTTTACTACGTTCTTGCGTTGCTTATAGTTGCTATATTTATGTTCGAATTTAAGCTTTAGCTTATTTAGCTTACTTGTTTTGTTTATTTGCTTATTTGCATTAAGCTCATTAAATCATTGAATAGTGCTAACATAATTTAGAAATACGACTACAACTATGTCGTTATTGTTATAATCTAAGTACTTACATACATATGGTTGTAATTGTCAATATTACACCTATTTAATTCTTGTATTTCATTTCTTTTTCTTTTCTTTTCTTGTAATGTTAGTTTAATGTTCCGACATTTCATTTTTTTTTCTTTTCTTTTCTTCTTTTAATGTTAGCTTACTCTTATTTTCATAGTATTTATCCTATGCTAATTTAACATTTTCTTTATTTTCCTAATTCTTCTTTTAAATGGTAGCATAATTTTTTTCTTTTAATGTTAATTTAATTTTCTTTTAATTATATCTCTTTTCTCCCATTTTTTGTTTTATTTGGCATAAAAAACTCACAAAATCTTTTAATGATCAAGTTCCCTTTCTATTTTATTTTCTCCCCAAATCTTTTATTAAACTTGTTAATTTTGCTTAATGTTCTTAGTTTAGGTTTATTAGTTTATTTTGCAAATAATGCCAATCTTAATTCCTTAATTTTGTGTTTCTTTTCTTTCTCTTTTAGAACTTCTTATCTTTGATTTAATTTTATTTTATAAATCATCCTTTTGTTCTTATTTTCTTTTGATTAAAATTTTTAATTTCTTTTTGTCATAAAACCCTTATTTTTAATTTCTTTGTTAATAAGCTTTCTTTCAATGTAGAATTTTTCTTGTATGTATTTATTATTTTTTTATTAAAAAATCAACATGTTAATGCTAGCCTAGTTTGTTTTGATAATATGCATGTTTTAGTTACTTTCTTTAAAATTGTGTTTAGAATAGTTTAGCTTATTTTGTAGCAATTCATGTGTTAGGTAATTTTAGCAATTTCAAGCATATTTTTGTTCTTTTATTTAAATCATGATAACTTAGATTATTTTGGTAAAATTACATGCGGGTGTCTCCATATATCCTTTAGTTAGAAATTGTATACCGTAAGACCTAGAATTTTTTTTTATCTGCTTTGTTTTGGTGTTCTATATACATGTACCTTTTTTTTTTTTGATTTTCGATGTTCTCTTTTTATCTCCACTTTCTTTATTTGCATACATTTAAAAAATCCTATTAAAGAACCAATGATGATTAGTAGAGGCCAACCTTATGGTTGGGCGAACGGGGTGCCTAACACCTTCCCGATTCGTACATTTGCCCCCAAATCCTTTTTCTCTGATTAAACGTTTTAAAGATCAGTAGTCATTTTTGTTTTTCTTAATTTTTCTCAAAAATCAAGTGGAGACTCTATTTTCAACCAAAAGGGGTTCTCAAATTTTGGCTTTCAAGGTGTTAAATGATTTTCTAAACATCTTTTGAATTCCCTTATTTTTGAACTACCAAAAACCCCAAAATCCCGGCGCCACAAAGTCCACTTGACGATAAATGAAATAAAGCTTGTCATTGGTATACACTGTGGGAAGGAGTTGATGACCAATTCAGATTGTAACAAAGCAGAACTAGGCTTGGTAAAGAGAAGGTCAGTCAAAGTAAGTAGACTTTCCAGTCCAAACATGAAGGCTTTGCTGGAAAACTTGATTAAGAAGAAGAAGGATGATGATGTTGAGGATGTAGCCTGCCTTATTTGCATGTATCTTTGTTTGAATTTATTTTTTCCTACGGCGAGACATACAATTGGGTGGAGCTACTTCCAATACATGGAAGACTTGGATTCCATGAGAAATTTTGATTGGGCTGAAGCTATTAAAAGGGCTTTGATTTCATCAATAGAGAAATACCATAAACAACCCCAAAAAATAACCGGTTGTGTGATTGTTCTTCTGGTACGTATTATTTGAATTCCCAACATTGTTTTACAATTAACAAATTTTATAACGTAACTTAATGTTTATACAGTATTGGTTTAGTGAACACACTAATATCATCGAAGCGGATGCAGTAGTCCCAATGCCGAGGCTAATGAAATGGGATCTCTCCAAGCCACATAGGGAGGTGAAGAAAGGGAGAATCAAGACTTTGACATGACGAGGTGCCAAATGTAAACTGATACATCGCATTAAATCTTTGTTGAAACATAATTTCCTCATATTCATTACTGTTAATTATGTACTTTGAATTAATATTCATCAACCTTGATAACCTCTAGGTTGTTGAAGATGAAATACCTACTACAAAGGAGGAGAAGAATATGAACGAGATACACGATGACAACCATTTGGAAGGAGACATGGTAGTTGGAGAGGTATGCCAAAAAGTGATACCATAATCACTCTTTTTACTGTTTGAACTGAATGAATTTAGTAGTGATACATTTACTATTGTTGTGAATGTGTGAACTACTGAACTAATGCATTTATCATTTTAGTGAATGTTAGAAATAACAATTGATACATATATCATTCTTGTGATTGTGAAAATTGAGAAATGTTAATTGATACATTCAATATTCAATAAGCACCAACATTAAGATATTTGCACAAATGTGAATGTAAATTATACATTTCAGGCAAATGAAGATGTTGAAGCAAAGCAACAAAAAGAGATAACACCTCTAAATGCAAATGACTTCTATGACTTGGGAATTGACCTAATTGGAGACATTGGTGATGCAAGGTATGTTGGGCACAATATTCAGAACAAAAGAAACAAACAGGTGACATGGGAAAAGAGAAGTTAAATGTGGAGGAAGACGCTGAAATCAAGCTGTTGAAGAAACAAAATGACAAGTTGAAAACAGAGTCAACGATGGTGTTACTGTTGATCGAGAAATTAAACGAGGACATCTATTTTTTGCATACAGCAGTCCGGGAATCTACCGCGTTGGCAGCCAAAAAAGACATGACAATAGCTTATCTAAGAAAAATTATACAAGAATTAAAAGTTGCTAATTCCGAAATAGAAGGTCCCTTAGTGGAGACAATTGTGCATGATATTACTCAGCGAGAAACCACGGCATCGCATGGTGGGCCAAGCTCAATGATCAAACGAATTAAGACAAAGGAAAAAAAAAAAAGAACACAAGCTCCAAGATTTTCAGTACAGTGAAAGAATTCCAAAAAAACCAAAGGTCGAAGATTCAAAGACTGCATAACGATAACTTTGAAGTCTACAAATCTATGGATCAACTGGACAAAGAGCGCTTGATAGAAATATGGGGGAAGGGATCAAGCAGGTACCTCTCTTACATAAAGTATTTAAACATAACTCGTTAACAAACACATTACAAATAATTTTTTATTATCTTTTTGGACCTAGTTCTATGGTGTGGCGTTCGAATGTTCACAACAATTGTGTGTTTGTTGAAGACATTAAACATCTAGTGAAGGAGTCCAACACGACCAGCAATGTGAGTAGTTTATTGTATATTACTTTAGAATCACATTAAAATTTGTTACCTCAAACACGTTACCTAACTGATACATTTGTTAGTGTAACAGTGATACTTGTATAAGTTCGAGAAAATGTTCAAGAAGTATGAAATTCTATTGATAAACACTTAGATAATCACCTTGATCCATACAATTAATTGATGCTTACGGCGAATATCTCATGTTATCTCAAAATGCAAGTGGGGTGGTTGAGCATAGATCATTCATATTCATAAGTTTGTTCATGGTACGAGCTGTTAAATGCATAAGATTTGATATGGGTTATTAGGGAATGTTTTAATTTTTTGCATAATTTAATCACAATGTCATGTAATATGCACATTTGTGAAAATTCAACAACTTTTGAAGAACAAAAACAAAACAGCACTTCAAAGATATAAAGACCAAAATATAGATATAGCACGCCATTGTCGCTTCTCAATCTTCCCAATATATCATGCTAACCACTAGACATTGTTGATACTTGATGCTGAGAAAGATGAATGGAAGCACTTTAACTCCATAAGGTCGCATGCTGGCAGGGGCACACACTGCTTCCATTCAAAAAAAGTGGTAAAAATACTAATCTTCCATTCTGATACATTACACTAACTAATTAGCAATGAGTTATAGTGTATCAATAAATGTTTGTATTGTGTAGAAAGATTACATTAACCAATATTCCAAAAAAGCGTCAGGGGGTGCAGTTTCGACACAAGATCTTGTAGAGAAAATCAACTCACTAAAAGATTCTCTACAACAGGAATACGACACGTAAGAATATTTCTATGAAAAGATAAAATAATCTTTTACTGTCAACATTGTCAAATTATAATGTTTACTCTATTACTAATTTGTGTAACGTATCATTGTGCAGACTTGATTGCAGAATTATTATTTGTTACATTATGGAACAGTACATAAACAATGGAAGCACCAACAGTTCCTTCAACCATAATAATTGTCAAAGATTCAGGATTGAGCTTCTACATAATTTTCTAAATGACAACGAGCGAACATGTTACATTGAGAATATATAAGTGTAAATTATCAAATTCTAATCATAGAAGTGAAGTAATTCGTACCGTAGAACATGGAAATGTTTTTGGTTTGAAAGTAATAGATTTAGCATAACGGATTTGTTGAACACCAATTTTGGAATTACATATTTGACATTCAATACAATATGGTGCAGTTGTAATCAAGTATACACTTTGACATTATTCATGCTTTATGTATGACTGCTACATATCTTCCATCCCCTGTCGTGTATGCAAGGAAAGCGCAAATAGTATAACAATCTATAGAACACACAGCAAACCAAATAAATTGAATTACATACTTAAGGGAAGGGGCCTTGCTAATTACTAAACACAACCTCTCATTCATAAGTTAGCATAAAATCAACCAATTATTGTTTCTCTACCACACAGTTTCAAGAAATAATCAAAATTCCTCCGTATAGCAATCCACAATATAGATTTTCAAGCATCAAGGTTAATAAGAAAAAAAAATAGAATTAATTCGCACTTCATATAAATAGAACTTAAAAATAGAATGTGAATCCATCCCACATTAAAACCTTGTTACGAAAAAGTTGTGCTACATTGAATGTTTATACAGTTCAACCGAAGTGAACTTTGTGTCTGACATCATATAACATCATTTGATAGGCTAACAAATCACATTGACACATTTATCAGAGCAAAAATTTGTGTGAAAGCAATGATACTATTAATCGTATCTATTGACAATACAACTTACTAAAATAAAATTGTTGAACAAATCTGTGTAGAGTGGCAATCAGTTGAATAATTGGTGTAACTTTGGTTGCATTAAAAAATGCAAGTTAAAAATCATTTTCATCATAGCATGGTGGGATAACTGAAATACAAACATTTGTTTTGATAATTACGCAAAGTTCTAATCAACAAATAAGCGAAAACAATCAAATAATAGAATCATTCGAAAACAATTCAAAGTATCAAAATATTGTCAAATTGAACAACAAATAAAAAAAATCAGTATAAATTGTGTAGTTGGAGCAATTCATGAAAGACGAAATATATCTTTTTAATAAAACTATGGAACAACCACACATGGCTAAAGATAATTAATAAACCACAAGTCCAAATGAATAAAACATCCAATCTAACAATGGCTGTTTACATGTTTTCCTACTGTGGTTCCCCAATTAGCCGCAGTGACTACATTTTATTTGCTTCAGCTTTTCGCCTCTGGAGGGGATCCTTAACTTCCGCAGTCTCCCTAGTTGTTTCCTTGCTAAAAGTGAAAGTATTGGTTCAGCAGGTACTTCATCAGTTGCTTTCCACACAATTGGAATAGGGAAAATAGATTCTGCATATGATGTTGCATACATCTGAACATAATAATACGGATCAACATATGAATTCATGTAATGTCCCAAATTCCAGGTCACGTGTAACATCTAAAAACAACCAAACTTGATACCCAACCCGAGAGCACTCTCTCAAAAATAACCCATACATGCATTTCATATACACGCCCAACGACAAACAATACATGAGGCTTCAACGCCAAAAGAGTACACTACACGGCCCCAACGCCAGAAAACATATTCCAATATACACGTAACATAAAGAAACAAACAAGAAAACTATCATTCTTCCGCTCCTCCAGCAACCTCCTGATCAACCTGCGTGACCAGTACCTAAAAACATTTTATCCCACACCGTGAGTCAAGACTCAGCAGAAACTAGACAAGCATGCAATATAAACAAAACATGCTGGGAAATCGAAGTGCAATTTTTGACTCTCTTTCAAGCCATTAAAAATGATTTTACATGCAAGGGAAAGCGAGGATACAAACCATGTTTTGACTCGCACACAAGTGTCTTGAAAACAGTTGAAAAATAGTTTTTAGATCGTGATTCACACGCATCTTAAAAACAATTTAAAAACTGGTCTATCTGTCCCATAATGCAGTTTCCCAGACTTTCACTGATGGACCGCCGCCCAATCAAAGCGTCTTCTTGGACTTTCACCGACAGGTCACTACCCAATCCAAGCATCTTCTCAGACTTTTACCGACGGGTCGCAACCCAATCCAAGCATCTTCTCGGACTTTCACCGATGGATCACCACCCCAATAATGCACCATACTGCTCATATCCATACAAACCTAAATCAGGAATTAATGCATAATCACGTACTATCACTACGTATCCCAAACCACGTCACATGATACACACGCAACTCACACAACATGCACTACATGCATCCGCTCCGTAGAGCCAATATACATGCTTGTAAAACTCAGGGTTTTAAAGCATAAATCACGTTACACATAACGCTACTAAAAGCCATGTAAATCACATTACATAATTCATGCATGAATAAACTACAGCTATAGCATGCATAAAGCCCGTTATAAAAGCACGTAGCCACAAATAACCTCACGCCATGGCGCTACTCACCGCAAAACCCAACAGGTCATCACATGCCACACACCCGTCATTCGACACTCGAATGACTTGCCCACACGGGATAACCAACACCTAACCTGGAGGTCAACACCCAAACCTCCCTCAAACCGATTCTCACCAGAACCAACACCTCAACACCGAACCACGGACCCACACTAAACTCACATAACCAACACGCACACAACCGTGCTTTGCATCCACATCTCACACCCACACGTCATCCACAAGGACGACACCTAACCAAACACCCGAGGCCACAACCCAACCCCTAAGCCACCACACGACCAACCGAACCCCCAAAAGGAATCCACAGGTATTTGAATCAACTAACACCATAATTAATCAATTGAATACCGTAGCACACCGATTCGAAACCAAGGAACCAACCTAAAACCACAAAACCAACATCCCACAGCTTCAGTTGACTGGACCCAACCCCTAGTCGACTGAAAAACACACTAGAAACACAAAATACCAAACTGAGCCACTTCAGCCTACTGGACCTATGAGTTCAGTCGACTGAACCCCAAGAACTATGATCCAGTCAATTGAACCCACCCAGAAACCATTTTTGAGCTACGGGTTTAACCCTCCAAGTCTCGAATCGAAGCCTCCAAACACCGATTCAACAACCGTGAACACCCACACATCTGGGCCTAACACAGAGACCTCCAAAGAAACTCTGTATGCCCGATTCCATCCACGAAATCGATGAAAAACTAGTTTTAAACCCAAAAACCCATTTTGATACAAAGTCAGATCTACGGAGATATAACAGGTAAAAAGACACCCGATTACCCATAGCACCCTTATACTACATACAGGTCTAGAATTCTACCTCAGTGAGTTAAAAACTTGACGCCTCGATCCACATGCAAAATCGAGTTTCGTCGGAATCAAAATCTGATCGGATGGTTGCATAGCCCTCGATGCCGATACCAAGAATTCGCAGTCTGATCGTTGAAAATTGAGCCCCAGGCCCCCGAAAACTTAGAGAGAAGGTAGAGAGAAAATAGGAAGCTTAGGAGTTAAGTTTTAGGAAAAATCTTTATGAAAATATCTAACTCCAAATATTTATAAGCTTCCAAAATATCTTCTTTTTGAAAATTTTTGAGATTCGCGCCACAACGGCCCACGGCCCCGGGAACCTACCCCGCATGCATATCTACCCTCAAACATGCATCAAAAGTAATAAAAACATGCTTCAACAAAACACGCAACGCGCGTCCGAAAAAGCCAAAAAAAGAAAATGGGTCAAGGGCTCAAAACTCAACGTCAACAGAAACAACCCGGTGATCACAATCAACACAGGTGCACAAGATGGTTAGCCCCCGAAATTCAACTCAAGGTCAACAGAAACAACCCGGTGATCACAATCAACACAAGTGCACGAGATGGTTAGCCAAACCATTCCTAGGATGTAGTCAAACAGGGTCAGGCATCCTAAACAATGGACAACTATCTCCAAGACATGGGATCTACACTCACCCTAACCTCACAACCTTATCAACCACCATCTGAACACAGCACCCCATCTACATAATCCAACATCAATTCCCAAACATATGCAATGAAGAACTTGGCCCAAAGCCTGCATACTCAAAAAGTACCTCTGCTCACTGAAGGCATCTCCACATCATCTGACACTATCGGTGCCCTAGGTGCACTAGGAGCTATCATAGAATACGCTATGGGCAATCCCATCCTGTCATGTCCACCAGTACTCGGCACTGTCGGCTGTCGCACCGACTGAATTGACGTTCCCCTGTCTATCGTTCGGGAAACCTGAACTGTAGAAGGCCGCTGTCGGTACGTAGCTGAACCTTGCACATACAAACCCACTGGTGTTTCCTCCCTCCTCGATGCACTGCCTCTCTGAGGACAATCCCTGCGAATATGTCCGGACTGTCCACACTCATAGCAAATAGGTAGTTCCCTCCCCTACGGCTGCACTGGTGCCAAACTCTGGGATGGCCTCGGCTGTGGGCAATCCACCTTACGATCCCAGGCTGTCCACATCGAAAACATATCAACTCTCTCTGCTCTGACCTCCCAGAAGAATCCATTGATGGTGCTGGTGCCGAAAACTGCTGTGGTAACCCAGATTGGTGGAAACTAGTACCAGAGGACCTCTGCCTCTTGCTGGCACACCCACCTGTCTACACCTCCGTCCCACCCTGCGATGTCCTGGCCTTTTTCGAAGCTCGAGTCTCTGCCAAAGCATTCTCAACCCTTGCTGCTGCCTCCACAAGCTGTTTGAACACACGATATCCCACCACAGCTACTCGCTCCTTGATCACCGGCTGTAAACCCCACTCAAACCTCATCGAAAGCAACTCATCTATGCACTCCACCTCTGGTGCAAATTGAGACAAGATCATAAACCTAGCCTCGTACTGCATGATGCCCATGGTTCCCTGGGTAAGAGAATAGAACTCCTCCTTGCACAAGCCCCTCCTCGAAGCTGGGAAATATCTTTCCAAAAAAACTCGTGTAAAAGCTACCCATGTGGCCCCTACTATAGTCCTGGCATATCTCCACCACTTATGAGCATCGCCCCTCAACTGAAAAGTGGCAAATGATACAAGCAACTCATCCTCCTCAATCTGCAATGTATCCAGAATCTGAGTCACCAACTCCAGCCGCTCCGTCACTACAAGAGGATTAGGATCTCCAGCAAAGGTAGGCGGATCCATAGGCCAGAACTCCCGCATCGCCACAGTAACTCTAGCCTCAGGCACCCTCTCCCTCACAAGCTCACCCCTAGCAACCAGCTGCTGGATGAACCAACCAGCACACACAACAGCTCCGTCGCGTCCATCGGACCCTGGGGAGCATTAGCATCCCCAGCATCAGGGATAGGAATATCCCCTTGGCCCACATGGCCACGGCCTTACCCTCGTCTCACAGACATTGCATCTATATGAAAGCAAAACAACATATAAGATGCATCACATGACATGAACATAAACGCTAAACACTTAGCATGCTATCACATAGCCACATAGGTTCATGCTAAACAACCACACATACCGAGGAGAACCAACAAGAATAACTCGTCAATCTGGATAACCTACTCAGATTCCCTGATAGAAATCACGTTAGCTAAACGCGTTTCTAACTTGGCTCCCAAGTTTATTAATCCAAACGCCTAAAGGCAGGACTATCACTCCTAAGATTCAATCCTCATGCTCGCATATACACATTGTCCACATATCTAACATGCTGATACGATCATGTTATCAAAGTATGTAAACACATGTAATCAAGCATGCACAATCAACCTCACACGGTGATGCAACCTCTTTCCACGGCTCATAGGTATTCGAACCCAGAATTTTGATACCAATCTGTCACGCCCCAAACTCTGGGTCACGTGAAACATTTGAAAATAACCCAACAATATACCCAACCCAAAAGCACGCTCTTAAAAATAAACCATACATGCATTTCATAGACACGCCCAACGACAAACAATACATGAGGCTCCAATGCCAAAAGAGTACATTACACGGCCCTAACGCCGAAAAACATATTCCAATATATATGTAACAGAAAGAAACAAAGAGGAAGACTATAATTCTTCCGCTCCTCCAGCAACCTCCTGATCAACCTGCGTGACCAATACCTGAAAATATTTTATCCCACACCGTGAGCCAAGGTTCAGCAGAAACAAGACAAGCATGCAATATAAACAAAACATGCTAGGAAATCGAAGTGCGGTTTTTGACTTTCTTTCAAGCCATTAAAAATGATTTTACATGCAAGGGAAAGCGAGGAAACAAACCATGTTTTGACTCGCACACAGGAGTCTTGAAAATAGTTGAAAATTAGTTTTTAGATCATGATTCACACGTATCTTAAAAACAATTTGAAAAATGGTCTATCCGTCCCATAATGCAGTTCATGCAAGCCATGATCAATGCGTCTTCTCGGACTTTCACCGACGGACCGCCGCCTAATCAAAGCGTCTTCTCAAACTTTCACGGATGGGTCGCTACCCAATCCAAGTGTTTTCTCAGACTTTCACCGACGGCTTGCTACCCAATCCAAGCGTCTTCTCGGACTTTCACCGATGGGTCACTGCCCCATTAATGCACCATAGCGTTCATATCCATGCAAACCTAAATCAAGAATTAATGCATAATCACGTACTATCACTACGTATCCCAAACCAAGTCGAACGATACACACGCAACTCACACAACATGCACTACATGCATCCGCTCCGTAGAGCCCACATACATGCTTGTAAAATTTAGGGTTTTAAAGCATAAACCACGTTACACATAATGCTACCGAAAGCCATGTAAATCATATTACATAATCCATGCATGAATAAACTACAGCTATAGCATGCATAAAGCCCGTTATAAAAGCACGTATCCACATATAACCTCACGCCACGATGCTCTACTCGCCACATAACCCGACACGTCATCACATGCCGCACACCTGTCATTCGACACCCGAATGACTCGGCCACACCGGGATAACCAACACCTAACCTGGAGGTCAACACCCAAACGTCCCTCAAACCGATTCTCACCGGAACCAACACCTCAACACCGAACCACGGACCCACACTAAACTCACATAACCAACACGCACACAACCGTGCTTTGCATCCACATCTCACACCCACACGTCATCCACAAGGACGACACCTCACCAAACACCCAAGGCCACAACCCGACCCCCAAGCCACCACATGACCAACCGAACTCCGAAAAGGAATCCACATGTATCTGAATCAACTAACCCCATAATTAATCAATTGAATACCATAGGACACCGATTCGAAACCAAGGAACCAACCCAAAACCACAAAACCAACAGCCCACAGCTTCAGTCGACTGGACCCAACCCCTAGTCGACTGAAAAACACACTGAAAACACAAAACGCAAAATTGAGTCGCTTCAGTCGATTGGACCTATGAGTTCAGTC
>JAOTRH010180963.1:0-12006 GCA_034768845.1 Heliamphora exappendiculata | reverse complement strand
TCTTAAAAATTAAATTTTTTTTAGACACAATAGACTCAAAAGATAATACATTCATTAATTCAAGAAATTTTAAAAAATGTTTATAATTATATTTAAAATTATAATTATATTTTTTTAACTATAATTTATAAATTTATAATTTTAACTAAGACAAACAACCTATTATCTACTATCTTTTTTTTGGAATCGAAGAGCGTGCTGGGTTCTAATGGGCATAATGCTAGTGTTGTGTCTCAAAGAATATGTTTTTCGAACAATCGTTTATGATTCAATCTGTTCATTACATAAAACTCGTCGTGTTTATTTAATATGTGAAAATTCAGATTCATCCGATACATATAGATAAGCGATTGAGTAAGATCTTCTAATATTATTTAATAAAAAATTAAATAAAAATTATAATTTAAAAAAAGCATATTATTAAACAAATATTATTCAATTACTTAGTTACAGATATCAAATGAATCTAATTATTAATATATTAAACAAACTCGATAAATTTTATATAATGAATAAATTAAATTATAAAATATTATTCAAAAAATATGCCTTTTACGGCACAACACGAACGTGCTGTCCCCCAGTCCCATTTCTGTGTGCCAGAGAATACTGATTAACGAGTGAAATGGTTGGTTATTGGGGGGTGTTTGGCAAATATAAATTATAATTTTTATTATTAATTATAATTATATTTTTTTATTTTAATTATAAGTTATAATTTTTTATCAAATACTCATAACTTATGTTATAAGTTATAATTATTTTTTTTCTATTTTAATTACAAGTTATAATTTATAAAATTCAATCTATACTGTACTAATTTCAATAATGTTAAACTCCACTTTAATGACTTCATTAAAGGGCAATTCTTAACGGTCAAAAAAGAACCAAAGTTATGATTTTTTGTTTATATTTTGATTTAAAGTTTTTATTTTTCGGTTCCTTATGCTGACAGTGTTTTAAAAAATATGTACGTTTGACTTAATTTTAAATTTTTTTTGATAAAAATAAAAAATTATAGAAAAATTATCCCAAATAAGCACTTAAAAACAAAAAGCAAGAGTATATTAGATATTTTAATAAAAATTAAAAAAACAAAAAAAACTATTATAAAAAATTATCCCAAACACCCAAACTTATTTTAACTTTTTTAAAAAAAAGTTAAACATCTTAAAAATCAAGTTCAAGTTTTTAAGACATTCCAAACTTTTTATTTCTTTTTATTTCTAAAAAAGCTAAACATCTTAAAAGTTGAATTTTTATGACATTCCAAATAAACTTTTAATGCTAAACAAGCAAAAAAATTGTTTGATAAATTTTTTTTATCGGTAAATACTCACAAACCCACAACTTGCACTTAAGTAAGATTTGAACTCTTAAAACTTTCATTTTGAAAGCTAACACTCATACTATTGAACCAAAAGCTACTTATTATTGGTACGATGAATATTAAGGGTGATTTAAAGTTACTTTTAATTTTAAGAGACTTTAAGATAGATAAATAAAAATAACTATACTAAATTACATGATTACCCATTACCATAATTCTTTACGAACTTTTATATTTATAATGAATCTTAGTTTGATTGTTTTCATAGTATAACTAAATATATAATTTTTATAAAACATGAATGCCAATTTCAGAAATTATAATATTTTTAACAATTTTTTTTTTATAAAAGTTGGTGAATGGTATAAATGGTAAGTAGAAGGCAAAAAATAATAAATAAAAATGCTATAAACATTAGAGTTACCAAACAAAACAAGAGACTTTAAACCTAACTTAAAATTAGTTATCAAACAAGGCTAAGGGCTAATTTGAAATGTCTAAAAAATTTGACTTTTATGATATTTAGTTTTTTTTTAATAAAAAAAAAGTTGGGCTGCTTGGGATAATTTTTTATAATAGTTTTTTTTTGTTTTTAATTAAAATATTTAATACACTCTTACTTTTTGTTTTTAAGTTGTAGTGTTTGGAATATTTGGCACAGATTTTTTTTGTTTTTGTTAGGAGGATTAACTTTTTAAATTGAAAGTATTATAATAATTTTAGTTCAAAAAAAATTAAAGTGCTTGAGATATGTATTAGTGTTTTTTCTTAAATTAAGAAATAAAAAAAAATAATTGAATTTTTTAGAAAATTAAACAATATATCTTAAAAGTTTGACATTTTTTTTCAAAGCAAACAGGGGCTAAGCTCCCTGCATTGTTATTGGTATGTGAAAGCTCAACAGATCTTGAAAATCAATTCAAATTGCAAAAACTGTCGAAAGAATCACTAAAACCTAAAACAACAACAATTCGAACATTGCTTCCTATCGAAGCAATTGGAAGACAAGGCTCAAAAGGAAGTGAAGAACGTTTTCTTCCCACCACTAGATGATCCAACACAGATCCCTTTCAACGGTGACCGATTTAGAAATTTAACTTAGAAAATTCATTAATTCTTTTCAGTTCATTTGACTCGTAATTTAAAATTAGCTTTTAACCTTTTGTTAAAAGTTTTAGAAAAATTAATGATCAAAAAACAACTTTTGTATCTACACTAACAGCTTAAAATCACGTTTTAACCAAATAAGTTTTTTATTTTTAAAGTAAAAAAGGTTTAAAGATGATATTTTGTAAAAATTTACTATTTTTTAGAACAAGATATTTATAAATGTGACCTTTAAAAAATACTTTTTCATATCTATTTAAAATAAGTTTAAGAAAATTATTTCTTGTTGCGCTAATTACTTCACCTATTATTTCTTGCCTTTGTCCAATCATTGTAAAATATTCACTCAACTCATCCTTTCCAAATATTTTAAAAAATCTTAACTCTTTATAAAAATATTGACTCTTTTTTCTCATATAGTTTGTAATTTGTTATTTGTAAAAAAAAATATTTTAAGAGAGTTTATAATTAAGGTGCGAATCTTTTAGTTTGATATGCTCATAATAAGTACAAGTATTTATACACCGTCAGTGAATTTCATAATATTGAACATCACTTTGTGAATTTTTTAGTTTTTATCCTAGTCATCTTTAAAAAGTTAGTTTTTATTTTATATAAAAAAATTAGTTTTTAAGTTATAGCGTTTAGTATTTTTAAAAATCACATTAATTTTTTTTTTTTCAAAATAAATTTATACACATCTCAAACACACTTATATTTATTTTTGAATAAAATACATATAATATCATCAATTATAAAATTAACTCTACTTTCACAACTAAAATATCGTATTAGTATTTCAAATACTATAGCTTATAAGCAAAAAAAAAAGATATTTTAAATTTTTTTTTACTAACAAAAAGAAAAAAAAAAAAAAATTTACCCTAAATGATTTATCCCAAATAATGTAATATTTGTCTTCCTTTTTTTTTTTTAGAAAAAAGCTAATGGTTTTAAAATGTAAACTTTTAGACATTTCAAAAAAGAGATTAATCTTTAAAATAAAATATCAAAGAAGTAACCGATTTGTGCCCTAATAAAATCATGATTCTTAAAATTTGTTTGGTAAAATGACTATTTTTATAAAATAATTAATATATTTAAATTAATAATATTATTAGTATTATAAATTTGATTATTATATAGTAATTTTTATACCGAATAATATTTGTTTTAAAATAAGATAAGCTAATGATACTCCAAGTTAGTTAAATCCTTTCCCTTAAAATACTAATAGTCCCTATAAAAATAATTGAGGATGATTAAAAATCCTACACAAATTTGATACCCATATAAAAATATATATGAAATTATTATATAATACTTCAATTCCTACCTCTTTATTCTTATACCAAACAAGCATACAAATCAGTCATGAAATTTTTTATAGGCCATTAGACCTAATTACATAATCATGGTCACCGTAACGGATTACGGTTGAGTATTATTATTTTAATTAAATATAATTAATTTTTTTTAAATTTTTAATTAAATATAATTAATTTTATTTTTTTAAATAAATTATATTGACTCCCTCTAACACTTAACGCCCTTAACAAAATTAATAAAAAAATAAATTTACCCCCCAAACGGCTGAAGTAGGATCAGCTACGGTTAAGAAATAAAAAAAAGAACAAAAAAGAAGTGAGAGGAAGAAGAAGCAGCGTGCAGCGCCGGAACCCCCCGCTGCTGCTGCTCAACACAGCCGGCTATGGCCGGCGCCGTTGTTGCCGCCGTTCTCGCTTCGTCTCCGTTGCTGGTCTCCTCTCTCGGTTAGGCTCTCTCTCTCCCTCTCTCTCTCGCTGCCAGTCGCTGAACCACTAAAATAGTCACCGCCAGTTGCCAGACCACCAAAACCCTAGCCGCTAGTCGCCGAAAGCCACCCAAACCCTCGCCACACCATCCCCCTTTCTCCTCCTTTTCTGTTTTTTTTTTCTTTCTTCTTGGCTTTCATGGCTGCCACATCAAGAGCTTCTAACTCTAATTTTTTTTTTCTCTAAATTAAGCAAGGTACACCTCAAATTGGAAGCACCAAACAAGGTCGAAGGAAACTCAAAATTTTTCCCAAGAGTTGCAGCAATATCCCCTGTTCGCTGCCGCACCATCCCTTCATCCTCCCTTTTCTGTTTTGCTATTTTTTTCCTTGATTCATGTGTTGAGATCCATACTCAAAGCCTTTTTTTTGCCTTCGGTGCCACAACTCTTTCCCCAAAACTCTCTGTTTGTTTTTTTCATTTCTTTGGTTGCTGCCATTAACGGAAGAGAAGCTTGGGAGCTTAATTTTTTTTTCTTCAAAAAATTGGTACAGTTGTACGGCGAAGGTCTGGTGGAGAGAGAGAGAGAGAGAGAGAGAGAGAAACCGTGAGAGAGAAGGACGGAAGGGAGAGTCCTGCGACGACGAACGACGGCAGAGGCGGCGACGAAAGGTGTGAACGGCGGTGGCGGTAACCGGCAACGGACGTGCCGACGGCGTGTGTGTGTGCAGCGGTTGGAGGCGTTCGCCGCCGTTTTTTTTTTTTTTTAAACTATTACACTTATAATTAATTTTAAAATATAAATTATTTTTCGATTGATATCATTTACACTCTTTTAATAATTTAACGGTGCTAGTTTAACAACTTAACGGTGTTAGTGAATGGTTTCGATCGTCGATAAATTATTTTAAAAAATTTAAATTAAAATATTATCGTTGTATAAATTTAAAATAAAAAAATAAAAATTTATGTTGAGAGATAAAATGAAAATATAATAATCAATAATGTTTATTATTTTTTTGACGATCTAACGCAATTAGTGAATGAATTTAATTATTGGTAAATTATTCTTACAAATTTAAATTATGATTTTATTATTTTATAAACTTTATAAAAAGAATATAAAAAAAAATACCATTGTTGCATTTTAAAAAATAAAATAAAAATAAATTTAATAACACAAACGATAACAAACAAAACACAAACGATTTGAGATTAACTGTAATAATATTTAAACATGTAAGCTGTGTCAGTGTAAATTCTGTAAGCGGTGTCAGTGTAAATTCTTTTTTCCTCTAGAAATTAATATTATTCTATAAATCTTATTGAGTTATTTTAACATTGTTGGTCTATTCAGGGATTGGGCCGAGAGCACGACTTGAACTCCAGACCCACCGAGTATGTCACTAATTCTTCCAAAATGCAAGCTTAATATATAGCTTCTCTCAAATAGCTTTTTTTTGCCTTTTTTTTGCCTAAAGAAATTTATATTTGTGTCTAAATATTTAATTTTTTTATTTCTCTCATCACAACAAATGTAAAATAGCGATTTTTTTTTTACTAAAAGTGGAAAAAATTTATGACAAACGAAAATAAGCTACTCTTTGTCATTTTTAAAAAGTTAACTTTTTGGAATTTTTAAATAATTGAATTTTTTTTCATAAAAAGTTAACTTTTTAAGTTGTAGTATTTAATATCCTTAAGCCACTAACTCTCTTTTTTTAAAAAACTTTTTTATCCAAAAGGAAAACATTTGCACCTCTCAAACACTATTTATTTTGACATAAAATAATTATAATATTTTTAATTAAAAAATTTATCTTCTCACAAAATAAAAAAATCGCGTCAATATCTCAAGTACTATAATTTCAAAATAAGAAGATATTAAGTATTTAAAAAAAAATAAAAATCTATTATAAAAAATTATAAAATAATTTAACTTCTTTTTATCTCTTAATTTTTTCCTAATAAAAGCTAAACCTTCTAAAGGTGAAGTTTTTTACCTGAATGTCGTACCCCCTCCCCCTAAATCCTTTTTAAACTTTTTTTTGTTTTTTAGTTCAAGTTCTTTACTTTTTTGATTAATAGTAACTCTAGAACTTGAATTAAAAAGTAAAAGAACAGATCTAGACTGAAATTAAAACAAAAAAAATGACTAAAAACAAAAAGATGAAGCAAATATTGTATAATTGAGTAATTTGTTGCAAAATTTCTCATTCTTCTATGTGAATAACGAAAAATTATTTCATGCTTATAGGATATTGTCTCTAAATAGATTTGGACCCCATATTTATATAGAGCTCACATCAAAAGTGATAGAACCTACACAAATGCGTAGTCTAAATCCATTTGAGGACAATACCTCAAGGATATGAAATAACTGCTCGTTAATAACCCAATATTGGTTTGTTTGATTTAAAGTATATGATTTGTGTTGCTTTTTTTGCTATTTTATTATTTGATTTATTATATATAAAATACAGATCCATTGTTTGAAGTACACGTTTTCTTTATTGTATATAAACCCATGCCACTTTTTTGACACTTAAAATTTTGTTTGATTTTTATAGGCTGTATGGACAATAATCATCTTTTCAATAAGATGTATGAAATGCATGCATTTATAGTATTTCTACTCCCGCCGCCATTGCAACAATCACTTTTCTCGATAGCACAAAAAATAATTGTCTTCTTTTCTTTTCTTTTTTTCTTTCTTTTCTTTACTTTTTTTTTTGTATAACTAATGATAAATTTTTTTTGTTTCAATGTAAAATATATATCTCATCTACTTTTATAAATTTATTTGACCAGAGTAGCAGAATAAGTACAAGTATTAGTAGCATAATAAAAATGCTTTTTACGTTATTAATATGCTTGTTCGTTATAATTGTGATATCTTGAAAGAATCAATGAGGATGCAATGCTAGTGAGAAATAACGGGGTATTAGATCTCATATAGTTCAATTTTTGTTCTCAACTCATGACCAATATGAGCTCGAAAATTTTTTCGTAACTTTATGAGAAATATTTTACACCAAAAAGTTAAAATTGATTTACAAAAAAAAATAAATAAATTATTTTTTGTGCTAACAAATTTGTGATAGTGATAAAAGGAGTGGTGATGATTGAGATTATGGTAACAGTGGTGATGGTAGCGATGACACGAGAGTGGTGGGGGTATGGTGGTGGTGTGTGAATAGCAGTGATGTAGGTATTGCTGTGGATGTGGCGAAAGTGGTAGGCATGGCTGGCTATGGTGATGAGATGATGATGGCGATAGATTGGCAGTACTAAAATAATAGTGTATTTTAATTAAGAATCTCATTATATATTATTTTTTATGAGATGATGATGGCGATAGATTGGCAGTATTAAAATAATAGTGTATTTTAATTAAGAATCTCATTATATATTATTTTTTAAGTATTAACAAAAAATTAGAAAATACAAAGAAAAAATTATTTTTATTAAATCATTACAAATAGATTTTTTAAAAATTCAAAATCATTATCAAATATTAACAAATCATTAAAACATTTATTAAATCATTGTAAAATATTTTACACTAAAATAAATGGAGTCCTAATAAAATAATTTATCTATTTTTTGGAGCCTTAATCAATGATATTCTGTCCCATATTTTTGGAGCAAACTTATTGTAAACTTTTCCCAATTCAAGTTTTCAAGTTGACTTCAACCTCGGGCTAGCTTGGCCCATTGACAATCCGCGCAGGGCCGCTCTTGGCCATTAAGGGCTCAAAGGTCACTTTAAGAATTGGGCCGTTATATTACAAAAAAAAAAAAAGAATTGGGCCGATATTTTTATTTTTAAAAATTTTATTTTTTTAAAAAATATAAAAATATAAAAGAATCATAAAAGAGTTCACCAGGACAAAATAATGACAAAAATAATAAAATATAGATATAAACAGTCATATTTAATCTACTTTGCCAAAAGAGAAAAGAATTGAACCAATTGTAACAAAATATTATTTAAATATTTTACCTTTAATAGAGTTTTAGATATAAATCACAGAATCAACTCGATCTATTATATTTTTTTAAAGGATGTAGCGTAGCTAATTAATTCGCTCAATCTTTATTGTGACATAACTGATTAGAGTAACATTTATTTCATATTAATTCTGAAAAACTTCATTTTCCAAAAGCAATTGTTCGAAATATTTAACAATATGTTATAAGCAATAATATCATGTATTTAGGATACAATTTTGGATCACCTATGGAGCTCCACATCTTTATTTGGAATTTTTTTAGAAGTAAAATCATTTATTTTGGATCCTCAACTAATAAAATAGTTTTTGCCCATTGTATTTAGGGTTGTAACTAGATAGATTTTTTTAAAATTTAAATTTAAAAGTACTCAACACTTTTATATAAAAGCGATATTTAGATGGGGTCCTATTTTTTATTAAGAAAGTGACTGGGGCTCAAAGCGACGACTTTGCCCACTTGTACTCAAGGTCTGGTGAGACACTTTAAGTTGCAAATGAAATAGAATGCGTTGCATATTCTAATGAATCCATTGCAAACCAAAAACGGAACATTAAAATGAAAACTTTATAATTGTAGGAAATATTATTCCTCCACATAAAATTGCACTACTTCCTCATTACAATCAATTTGATTCATGAAGCTCTGAAATTAAAGACATGGTGAAGATTGTGTCCTTATAATCATCTTTGCCTTTAAACAAAAAAAACAAAAAAAAAAGTGCCCTTACATCCTACGAGAAAATTTTATGACTTTTTTGATCAAATGAAATTTACGATCAGACTAACCAATCAATTATATTCATTATTTGAAATAAATTACAAGATTTGAAAATTACAACACGAGCATATTTGATTGATCGGATTATACATGAAATTAGATTATATATCCCATCAAATTATATATATTTTTAATTTGAATTCAACAAGTGGTGAAAGAATTATACATTCATTGGACAACTAATTTAACAAAATGTGGGATGTATAATGCTTAAGAGAACATGGTATTAATAATTCATCAATTACTAGTCCTATGAGACTACTTACCAAGTGTGATTATATATTCTCTTATTATTAATCTGATCAATCAAACATGACCTCTAATAGGTATAAATACTTGACAATTGCAACACATGTTTCGTGCTGTGAACTTACTCTCAATTGGTCGTCGAATGAAACCTATTATAAGTTTTTAAATTTTACTAACCTTTTTTAAGCTCCTCACCTCGATCTCTGTATTTGATGGCTCGATTCCTCTAACGAACAAGGTTTGTAGTGAATGGAGGATAAGATTAGAGTTTCTTTTTTTTTTAAAGAAAAAATAAGACAAGTAATCTAGGGCATAAAGTGTCAAAAATATGAAGAAAATCCGTTATAGGAACAGACCGATTGCTCGGTCTGCAAAAATACCGAGAGCAGTCAAAGACAAATTTGATTGGGATCTAAAAAAAATTATTTTTATATTTTTTAATCAAACCAATTAAAAAATTATTTTTTTACATTTTTAATCAATATGTGTCGTGAAATGCGAGAAGTAAATAATCAAACATTTAAACTCAACATACGAAATTTTTTACGTGGAAAACCCTAATTAGGTAAAAAATCACAGGACTAATCTTAATTCAGGTAAATTAAACACTAACCAATTGAACAGTTACAAGACACCAATTTACAGATTTTAATCTAATCCTTAATCCAAACGCCTTAAGCTATCTTACCAAATCTACGTGTACTGTTCATCGCTTGATCACCGCAGCAACGAATTCTCGAGACATCACAAATATCGAATCGTTAATACTTTCACATCGGCAGAATCTTTCGTCAGTAAACTTAGAACGCCTTCAAAGTTAAATATGAACAATCTCAAAATTTTTGAAACGCGAAAGGAACTTCTGATCTGTTTTAGAACTACTAATTATTAAAATGCAGAAGTTAATTTTCGTGACTGGTCTATGTTTCTTTGTATAGGCCTCAAAATCAAGCAATTGGAGTTTCAATCGAATTAAAACTGTTTGGGGTCCACTCAAGTGAAATTGGGACCATTCGAGCGGTTATGTGCCAGACTGCTTTCCGCTCTTGCATGAACATGCTTAATTGGTTTGTACTCTTGATTTATTGTGTTGTATTTCAGTTTTTCAGCCTAAATAATATTATGATAAAAGACTCTTAATCCAACAAAGACTTACAACTCAATTAAATGACTTAACTAAATTAAATAATTTACAAGTTCTATAATCATCCAATTACAAGAGTCCTAAAACAACTTGAAGTTTTACAATACTTGTACAACCTGAATTGCCACAAAAATATATAAAATTTAATATAATTAATATTATAAATAAATTCCTAACAATTCCCTATTTGATAATTCCAAGTAAATACAAAAACTTCTAACTATGCCAAATACATAATCTTCAAGTAGTAGTCTTCGAGAAAAATTCTTCATGCAATTATGATTCAAGCAAATTTTTTTTCTTTATTCTTTTTCTCCTGAACAAAAAAAAAACTACTAATTTCTCTAAAAAGATCAAGTTAATAGAAATCATTAGAAAATCAATTTAAATTAGATATATTCTAAACCAAGACAAAATTTAAATGCTATTCGAATAACAGATAAATTCTAATCCAAGCCAAAATTCAAATGCTATTTGAAAAACAAAGAGTCCTAAATTAAACATATCTCCTCTTTTTTTTTTGTGTGTATGTCTTGGAAGTGCTACGAAGAAAACACCATGAAAAATCTAAAGAGGCAATCACATAAAATCGTTTTTCTTGAAAAATAATGTTTATACATTCTCAATTTTTATTATTTATTTATTTATTTTATTTTCTAAAATTTAACAATATTATAATAAAATAAATTCTTTTGACATTCAAACAAAAAAAATTTAAATCATGCATGAAGATCAAAGTTTATTGAATTTTTAAAATAAAAACGAATTTAAATTTAATGTCACGAGGAAAATAAAAAAACTTAGGCAAGAGTTTACTCAATTTTTTCTTTAAATTTCGAATTCAATCATTATGTGTGATTGATATTTCATGAAACATTTTTGAATATTTTAAAGAATTTTTCACACTTTTGAAATCAAACCGGATAAATTCTCAATGTATATCTGTTGAAGAAAGATAGAAGCTCTCCCTAAAAAAGAATTGTATGTAAAAGAATTATTTGTACTTTTATTCGGCGGCTGTCACACTAAAACGAACGAAAAGACAAGGTTCGCACAAGTAGCTATTTCTTTAAGCATGTTCGTACAGCAGTATAAGTTGTGGCTTTCACACTAAAATGAACGAGAAAGTAAAGTTCATATAAATTGCTATTTCTACGTGCATGTAAAAAAAATAGTATAAACAACGATTTTCACACTATAACAAACGAAAAGGTAAGGGTTGTATAGGTTGCCATTTCTGTAACTATTTTATAACACAAACAGTTCTCAATGAGAAGGAATAGATAAATAGATAGGAGTGGTTGTAGACATCAATATCAACATAGAGATTCTATCACTATGGCCAATCAAAAAGTGTTTTTTAAAAAATATTCAAAAAGATTCCAATGAAAAATTTGAACACAAGTTCGAAAATCTTTTATTTGAAAAATAATCAAGTAGACTCAAAATTATGAATTTTTTAACTTTTTACCGAAAAAATCAGTAAGTCAGTTTTTTATTTTGACTTATTTCATAAAAATTGATCTACTTTAAATTAATCAAGTTTTTCAAATTTTAAAAGTTAAATGAACTACCACAAACAAAATTTACAAAATAAAAGAACAACCACAAAAAAATATTTACATATA
>JAOTRH010180952.1:0-12006 GCA_034768845.1 Heliamphora exappendiculata | reverse complement strand
GGGATGAGTTAAAGGGGTTTTCAGCCTACCTATTGCAAAAGGGGAAGGTGGGAGGGGAGATGGGGAAGGTGAGAGGGAGAAGGGGAAGAATAGTTGTTATGTGAGAGAAAGAAAAGGAAAACATGACAGAGAAGATGAAAGGGGTCAATTGGATGCGATGATAGATGTGGTTGGCTTGCGACTTGGGGTTGTGGCGGCAGAGAGAGGCGCAATGGCTTGTGATGTGCGATGGCGGGACGATGGCATCATGTTGAAATTTAAACATCAATCTCCGAAAGCGAACGGAAATACATCCATGCACACACCAAGAAAAATATCACACAAGAATTTACGTGGATCGGCACAGCCTGCCTACGTCTACGGGTGCGAGAGATAATCCATTATAACAATAGAATGTATAACTCTGAGATAAAAAATACCTCAAAATTTGACACCTACAATCCAAGTCCTAAAACAAATCCCGTTTTTCCGCTCAAAGGTTATTTTCGTGCTTTCAATATTTTTTTATCTCTTCCTACATCTCAACCTCTTTGATTTACTCTCCACCCAAAATAACTAGAATTATAGAATTATATTTATTTGCCAACTTTAAAATCCTAACCCCCATATAATTATAAAACCCTAATGTATTAGACTTCTTATGGATTCATGACTCCAGTTCTGCCCAAATACATATAAATAAAATACTAATTATATCGGTCCGCAAAATACAAGACATACACTCAACAATCTCTCCATTGGCTTGAATTTTGCAAATCACCCTGAAGATAACCAACGTCGATATCGATTCTGCCGTCGTCGTCGATTCGCCACACTCATACCAGTATGACCCGCACCTCCACACTAAGATGCCCGACACCTATTTGTTGAGGTGCCCTGATTGCTAATTATTTATAGAATCAAGAAATCGTTGTCTGACTTGACTCCACCTACAACTAAAATTCTAACTGCATTCATTGATGATTAATCTTCCGTCATTGATTGAACCAAATTGCTCCTGATTGCTTTTGAACATCCGCAATTAAACCCGATTTCCCATGATCACATTTGATCTCGTATGATCAATCACAATCTATGTCGATTTGTTCAATCTCATCAAATCATTCAAAATCTGAAAATTCTAACCGTATCGATGAATCCGCAGTACTGAAAAACCTTAAAATACATATTCATCTTAAATTTTTCTGTTATATTTACGATCCAATATAGTTACAAAAAACTTAAATCATTGATTTCATGATGCTCCTATCACACTGGATCACACCCTTGAATGCATGATCCCTTTTGCAGTGATTACTAATTATCTCACCCCATGATTTAGCAAACCCTTCCCTTCATGGCATAATCTCCAGCTTCATGGCATAATCTCCAGCTTCATGGCATAATCTCCAGCTTCTCCAGCTTCATGGCATAATCTCCAGCGGCTCCTTCTCTTCCAGGAAAGAATTCCTTTGGTTCACGCACGCTTGTTGTACCAACCCCATGCCGCTGTCATCATCTTTCTTTTTTTACTTTTTTTTTTTGCAAAAAAAATATCTTTGATTTATACGAATCAAAATTAAAAATAATATTTGTACTCCGATTTTCTCCCACAGTTTTGAATCATCAACCGTTAGCTCTGATACCACTTGTTAGGATTTGAACATTAATTTTCAAACGCAAATAAAAGTACATCCATACACACACTAAAAAAAATATTACACATGAATTTACGTAATTCGGCACAACCTGTCTATATCCACGAGTGTAAAAGATAATCCATTATAACTGTAGAATGTACAATTTTGAGATAAAAAAATACCCCAAAACTCAACACCTACAATCCGAGCCCTCAAACAATTTTCGTTTCCCCGCTCAAATGTTATTTTTGTGCTCCCGGTATTTTTTCATCTCTCCCTAAATCTCTACTTCCTTGATTTACTCTCCACCCAAAATAACTAAAATTATAGAATCATATTTATAGGCCAACTCTAAAATTCTAGTCCCCATATAATTTTAAAATCCTAATGTATTAGACTCCTTATGGATTCATAACTCCAGCCCAGACCAAATGCATATAATTAAAATACTAATTATATAGGTCTGCAGAATGCAAGACATACACCCAACACATCATGATGGCTTCCGATGGCATGGTGGTACTTGTGATGGCAGCCGTGATAAGGGTTTTTTTGAAAGTATGGCCTAAAGAGGGGAGAGAGAAAAAATGAAGATGGCTAAACAATGAGAGGGGCTTGTTTTGATTCTTGCAAAATTGTGCATCCCTAACTTTTCACGAATGGGTTAGAAACCATTGTATCAATATTTTTTGAAATTGATAATATTTGAGAACCATTGGATCAATATTTTCTAAAAAACTTGTATATAAAAAATGTGGTGTAATCTAGAATTAGTTATTCATTAAGAAAACTAGTCTACCAATTTTATGGATAGATTTTAGTAGAATGATTATTATGTATGAAGAAAGTTGTTGGGTTTTGAACACCAATTCCCGAATGCAAACGGAAGTAAACCACGCACAAAAAAGTAAAAAATAAATAACAGCGAGGATTTACGTGGTTCGGCCCACACCGACCTACGTCCACGAGCGAGAGAAAAAAATATTTTACTATGACGAATGTGAAAGAATACAAAACTCAACTCTCTTCTCTTTACCAGCTAATCTCTCAATTTTTTCACACCCAATATGAGACCGTAGCTTTCCTATTTATAGGAGACAACCAAAACAAAAGCTGCTAAAACAACAATAGTACAACTACTAAATCAACAGTAGGAAAGCTGCTAAATAAATAATAGGACAGCTGCTAAATAAACCTAGCTGCTAAATCTGATATTGAGATTTGAGTCAATCCCAACAATGTCAATATTGGCTCGAATCTTTCAACCATCTTGAAGAACTGTCGGCAATCCTCGACCTGCACGCCTTTTCCCTTTTGATCTGCCTGTAGTCTTCTGGTAAGACGAAGGATCTCCACCTTGACTTGAATTCTTCAAACCACCCAGAAGATAATCAACATCGCTGTCGATTCGGCCATCGTCGTCGTCGACGATCTGCCACACCCAAACAGCATGGCCCACATCTCTATACCGAGGTGCCCGCACCCCAACCCGGGTGCCCCACAAAGATCACTACTTTGTAGAAGAACATGGCCCCATCTCTCCCCATTTGTTCACACAACCGGAGAGATCACCGTCACTAACCAAATTAAGAGCAAATGAGACTCGCTTCTGTCAAGGTGTACACATGTTCGTCACGTTTGTCGTTTTAGTCTCGTTGCCCGGAGCTTTCCTGTGAACATCCAACAACTGTTGTTCTTGCATCTTGCCGGCATCCTGTACGCAATCTGATTTGCTCAACTGCGCACTTGTACTACCTCGTCGCTTCTGTGTACCCCTACACCTATTCCGTGTGTTTTTTCGCAATTATTGTTCACTCTGATCACCCTTACACTCTTTCTGTGTACGTCGTCTACATGTACTAATCATTTGATGTTTGGCAGTAGCTCCACCTGTCACAACATTCCCTACGAGCCTGTATAGGTTGTCAATCATCTGTCCCTGCAGTACATCACTGTTTGCCTTTGAAATCCAAAGAACTCCACTTCCAAATGAGAACCCGTAACCTCTCGAATCCAGCATCCCCAGAGAAATTAAGTTCTTCCTTAGATTCGGCACATGTCTAACTCCAGTCAAGATCAAAATGGTCCCATCAAGCCTACAAAATAGCACTATCCCTATACTGACAATTCTACTCACTGCATTGTTAGCCATCCTGACAGTACCCCAATTGCATGCTTGATACGTATCAAAATACTCTCTGACTGCACACATGTGGAACGAATATCCAAAATCTAATATTCAATCTGATTTGCTCATACATGAAGTAACTGTGAGCACCTCTGATTCTTCATAATCGGAGCCCTCTGTAACTGCTGTCTCTGATGATTGTTCTTTTTTTTGTCTGCCTTGTACTTCAGATAATTCCTCTTCAGATGACCTTCTTTGTCACAATAGTAGCACTTTCCTTTGTAACCTCTCGATTTGGAACGACCTTTCTTCTTGGACCCATCTTGCTTCACTATAGCCTTACCTCCGACTTTCCTACTGCCTGATGCAACCATGATGCCTTCTCCCTGTGATTTGTCACTCTCCCCCTTCTTCAACATCTCATGAGATATGAGAGCAGCAAAAAACTCATCTAACCCAAGGGTATCCTTTCTAAACATCAGTGTGGTCCTCAGATGCTCATATGATGAAGACAATGAAACCAACAGGAGAATTATTTTATCCTCATCTTCAATCTTCGCGTCGATAGAATCCAATTCTGTTAGTATCCTGTTGAATTCGTCCAAGTGCTCCATAAAGTTCGCTTCTTCTGTCATCTGAAGTGCATATAGTTGTTTCTTTAAAGACAATCGATTAGTCAATGTTTTGGACCTGTACCTGCTCTCTAACTTAGCCCAGAATTCCAACGGATCGCTTTCGTTGATGACCTCCGGAAGAGTACTGTTACCGAGATACAACTGAATCGTGCTGTTCGCCAAGTCCCGCATCTCCTCCCACTCTACATTCTTTATCGTTTCTAGTTTCTCTGACTTATTCCTGAGAGCCTTAATCAGTAATTCACCCATCAAAATATTTTTCACCCTTTTCTGCCATAAAGTGATGTCGTTGTGGCCGTTAAAAAGTTCAATCACGAAACTCAAACTTTTTAACGCCATTAGATTTGTCTGACAATCTCCACAATCTGAACTCGTCGCAATAACAGATATGTATAATCCTTGTCCCACGCAGCTCAAATCAAATTTGATTGTACCCGATCGTTTTTGATTGTACCCGATCACATCCGATCAATCCCAATCTAAGCCGATCTGTTCAATCCAAATAAACAGTGCAAAAATCACAAAATCTGACCGTACCAATGAATTCGCAGCGCCCAAAAACCTTAGGCGACACCTCCCCTTAAATTATTTTATTATATATATAAGCCGATATAATAAAATAAATGTAAATAATTAATTTTGTGCACCTGTCACACTGAATAATTGCCTTAGAATGTTACAACAATCTCCCAACCTAATCTCCAGGAACCATAAAATCCAATAAAAATTAGTCTTTATTCAACAGTGATGTGAATAGTAAAATCCTACCACACTGAATAAAAATTCAAAGGCAATTATGGAACCAGTAAAATCAATTTCAGAATCTCACTCAATTGATTTCTATGCGCAAACAAGTCCTATCAATTTCAGAATCTCACTCAATTAATTTCTATGCGCAAACAACTCCTACCAAAACCAACTGTTGCTCCGTTTAGAAGAAAATTAAAAGGCAGTCACTGTTGCTGTCGTTTTAAAAAACCACCAATGCAAAGAGCTGTGCACGCTGGCGTTGCTTCACTCAAACCCAGATTTTGCAAAACCTTTTTTTTGTGCGAAAAATACATATTTTTTGATTTATTCGATACGAAATCAAAAAAAAAATACCTTGCTCCGATCAATCACCATGGTCTCGAATCATCCACCGTCGCTCTGATACCACTTGTTGGGTTTTAAACACCAATCCCCGAACGTGAACGGAAGCAAACCACGCACAAAAAAATAAAAAATAAATAACACCGAGGATTTACGTGGTTCGGCCCACACCGGCCTACGTCCACGAGCGAGAGAGAAAAATATTTCACTATGACGAATATGAAAGAGTACAAAACCCAACTCCCTTCCATCTACCAACTAGCCTCTCAATTTTCTCACACCCAATATGAGACCCTAGCTATCCTATTTATAGGAGATAACCAAAACAGAAGCTGCTAAAACAACAATAAGACAGCTGCTAAATCAACAATAGAAAATCTGCTAAATAAACAATAGAATAGCTGCTAAATAAACCTAACTGCTAAATTTGATATTGAGATTTGAGTCAATCCCAACAAAAGTTTAAGAATTTTGATCCTTTTTGTATTTTTCTCCCTAGTTTATAAGCGCCACAGTAAAGACATACTGCCAAGCCTTCTTGTCTTGAGGATTGGGAATGTCTGGAAAATTAATTTATGTTCCCCAAACACCAAGATCTCAATGAGAAGTGAGGAGTATTTTATGTAATTAAGAAACTTTTTAAGATTGACTGGAATTTAAAACAAGAAGTTAGCAAAGGGGGTGAGGAGCATTTTATGTAACTAAGGATTCTTCTCTATGATTTTTTGAATCTAAAAAGGATTATTTTTTGTTTACATACTCGATGTACAAGCCGATGGACATTGATGGCTGCAGAACTTATATCCGAAGGGTTGACGAAGAACTCAAGCTATTGCAGAGGGGTGAAGATCCATTGAACGGATGCTGCACTACAGCTGTCGCCATGAATGTATGGCATAAAAAACTATACTGCGACAGTGGCTCCATATGGGGGAACTGGGTTCCTAGGGATATAGCAGTTAAAAATGGAAAGCTACAAGCCAGTAAGAAAGAAGAATAATTATAGCGTTGTCTACTTAATCTTTTGCTTGTTCGTCAACGCTTTAGTTTGATTCCTATCATGTAGTTTTGAAGCTAAGTGGGAACAAAAGTGCTAATGCATTGAGAAAGAAATCAATTAAAAGGGGATTGGTTTATTAGTCTTTCAATTCCCTTCTTTGAAATCTAGATCTTCTCTTTTCGTGTTTATCAATTTTCTTGTCGCAAGCCCTGTTGTGTCTAGCGCTTGATTGTTTGATAAAGACCGACGTGCTTTTGTAAAAATGATTTGCTTTCGTAAGCACTTGTTGACAAGTTCATAAAAAGGCTTTGAAGGGAACTAACTCGATGTGGCTCTGGTTTAGTACTAACTCGCTTAGAATCTCTTTAAGCTGAATTGCATTAACATGTTTACGTAAAATAAAATAATGTGACTTACTACACGGGAAAGCTTTTGCTTCTTTCTTTTCTCAACTGGCAAGTAACTCTCATTCTTTCTTGTTTTTGAAAATCACAAAAGATGACATGCCATGAGTCTATACCGTGAAATATCGGATACAATTAAAATATAATTTAGACTAATTAATTAAAATATTAGGTTAGATGTATATTATATTATATTATTTATTATTGAATAATATTTTTTAAAATAATATACATAATATTTGTAGAGATAAATTCAAAATGGTACTTAGGATCTGATTGGCAAACTAACTTAAAAGTTAGTTTTTTTGCATTTTTTTTTATTTTTAGCCAAAAAATTAAATTGAACTCAAAATATGTTGTTTATAACTTAACTTTTAAGTTAGTTTTTTTGAAGTTAGTTATTTACATAAAAAGTTAATTTTTTTGTTTTTTGTTTAAAGTAAACAATTTTATCTTTTTTATATATTTGATATTAACAATTATATGTAATTAATAGTGGTAGTAAATAAGTTATGAATACGGAACAGTATTGTATTTTAAGTTGTAAACATTTAAATAAAATATTTTGAAAGTTTTTTTATTTTTTTTTATTTTTTTAATTTTTTTAATTTTTTGCTAAACGGACCAGCTTTGTATTTTGATATTTTTTACCAAAAATTTAAAAAATTAAAATTACCATTTTATCGATAATAATACGCACGGTACCAATAAAATAATGTACACTATTACCGGCCTATCATGTGAAAAGGCACATGACAATGGGCCAGCACGCCTGTTCGAGACACCAAAAAGTTGTGGGCTACGACATAAGGTATATTGTTTGATTTTTTTAAAAAGTTTAATTAATTAATTAATTTATTTATTTTTTTAAGAAAAAACTCTATACATATTTTAAATATATTAAATTTTTTTAAAAGTAAAATAACTATAGTACTCTTAATTAAAAAGTAAACTCTACTCTTACTAATAAAATATATATATATTAATATCTTAAATATTATAATTTAAAAATAAAAAAAATAAAAACATGTTAAACATTTAAGAAAAAATAAAAAATAAAAAACTATTCTAAAAAAATTTATTCTAATCGCTCTCACTTTTGCTTTTTTTTTTTTTTTTAAATAAACCTTTTAAGAAATAATTTTTTTTGTATAATGCAACCAGAATCTTCACTCGATAAAAACAAAGCTTGAAGTCCGAATTACCAAAAAAAAAAAAACTTGTGGTCAGCACTCTTGTAGAAATTGGGCCCCACAAGATTCATTTACTATCTGTTTGGGTTAATTTATTTTTTAAGTTTTTTTAACTTAATAGTTACAAAAAAAATTAATTAATTTAACTTATTAAGTATTTTTTTACTTTTTTAAATTTATTTTTACATAATTTAACACTTATTTTTTTACAAAAACATTAAAAACTCAAAAACTACTTTAAAAAAAAAAATTAATCCAAACACATATTACGTTTTATAATAATCGGATGCCGCAGGACGACGCGGTTTCTTTTCCACCAAGAAAGAAATCTCCAAAGTCAACAAAGTCATCACCAAACATACGTGGCTAATAAATTGTTTGGATGACGTGATTTCTAAAACCTTTTGCATTACTTGTTAGGTAGGCTATTTTGTTTTTTTATTAAAATGTCTAGTTTTTCTCAGCTTTTTAAGCTATTTTGGAATAAGAAGAGTTTTTCTTTAAAACATAATTAGTTTTTTGAGAGAATTATTGCCCTTTTATTTAAGGGTATTGATATTCCTAACTCTCATTTTATATAAAATGCACTTCCAAAAAAAATTTAGTATAAGTTAAATTAAATAGAACACACTTTTTATTGCACACATTTTTTATTTAAATAATTAATGGGATTAAATAAAGCCATTCTCAAATGGCTTTCAATTGAGAAACTCAGTCTTTTGGGTTGGCGTGTGGAACTGAGAATTTAATGGTGAAAGTTATTTTGAAATAATCGAATCGGTCAGTTGAACCAATCAAATCAAGACATTTTTGGCCGATTTTAATTTTAGTATCGTTGGGATCAATTTTAAATTCTAAAAAAATTTAATTTACGGTTAGATGACAATTAAAGTATCACACTTATTTTGTAGAACACCTAATCCATCAATTGCCAATACTCAATAAGCCCAATACACACACCACACGCCACAACAATTAGCATTCTTCGCACCGACTACCGAGCAGTCACATCCTCTAATTCAAGCTACTTTTTATTTTACTGAATTGACATGTAAGCAATTAGACTTCTCTCAAGATTAAGAGTTTGGTAAATATTAAATTGCTAATTATTGAAACTACCGACAAAACTGAAGCAACCGAACCGCAAGAAATATAACTTGGTCTGTGCGGTTGGGCTTTTAACTTTGATCGGTTCGATTTCAAAAAATTAAATCTGAAGCATTCGGTTTCGGTGTACAATTTTACTTAAAAATCGAGTAAACCGAGCCGATTACACCCCTATGAGAATTTGATATTTGATTAGTGGTCTTCTGTTGTGCATAAAATAGCTGGAGAGAGGGAAAAAAATAAAGAAGAAAGAGTTTTTATATCTTGTTTGGGATAATTGTTTATTTGGTTATTTAATATTGTATATTTTTATCTTTAGTAAAAATTTTTATTATTTAGTTAAATTATTATACTTTTAGATTTCTCTTATCGAGATGAGTCGAAAAAAAAATTCTTTATCAAAATAATAAAAAAATTCAAAAATAAGACAAAAATAAGCTAAAATAAGCCAATAAATCAAATTTTATGTTACTTATTTTCGTCTTTACTGAATTTTTTATATTTTGATCAAGATTTTTTACTTTTTGCGTTTATTTCATCGAGACAATTCAAAAAAAAATTAATCAAAAATTGAAAAACAATTCAAAAAAAACAAAAATAAGGAAAAATCGTAACATTTAGCCCAAACAAGGCATTTTGGGAGTCAATTTTATCTCACTCAATTAATTAAGATACCATGCATTAAATATTGTTAAATGTTAGTTTTGAAAGATATATGTGAATGGTGTGAGACACTTTATTTTCCTTCTCAATTTTAAAAATATTCAAATTAACCATAATAGTGGCCCATTATATATAAGCGACGGCAACCACATTTGCAATACCACTACATTTTAGAGCATGTTCAATTGTTTAAATATGAAGACATGCATACTTTTCACCCACCAAAATTAATTAGTAACAAAGTTGGTCACGGCTAAAATGGCATGCCACTTAACCTTAAAAGAATAGGTGTAAAAAGGTATTACACTTGACATATCGTACGTGTTTAGTATGTGTTTAGAAAAGAGAGTGAGAAATGGTAGAAAAATAATAAAAAGAGAAGAGAAAAGAGGGAGGATGTAAAGTGAAGTGAAAAGGAGGGGAGAGGAGAGGAAAGGGAGTTTAAATTCTTGCTTTGGGAAATAATTAAAAAATGGGCAGGTAATTTTGTGTGGCTACCTATATGAATGCTTGATACACCCAAGTTGTTCGAGTAATTAAATGAGTTTTTGATATAAAAAAGAACTTATTTCAAGGTTTTCAACATGTAGAATCAATTTTTGAGGTTATTTTAATTAAAATTTGACTTCAAAAATAATATTCAAAATGTGAGAATATTAATACATATGTAGAAAGATAAATAATAAATAATATTCGATTGACATAAAATTTGAGTATAGCATATCTAAATGCAATTGGTCTCTTTGTGCATCTTACAAATTGGACAAGACTGCATTTAACATTTTTTGTTAATTTGTTAGTAAGATATAATTTTGCACAAACTCAAAAACATTAAAATAAAATGAAATACATATTGTAATATTTTTAAGGAACAATATATCTGAATTTGTTATATTCAAATAGATGAAGACAGCAACTAATTAGATATACAAGTACTGACTATTTTTTTAATACACATAAAACTCTTGATGGCAAACAAGGAATGCACTTACTTGTAATGATATAACTATATTATGGCAATCAATAAAACATATATTAATGACAACTTCTTCAAATTCTTTTGAGAAATTAGTGCTCCATGAAACAACCTGAGAATATATTTGGTTGCAGTTAATAATTCAGCATGTTTGGAAAAAATACAGATATTTCTCTATTAAAAACACTTTAACAATATTCTATAAAGATAATGCAGCATACACTACACATGTCAAATAATTCTATATTAAAGGTAACTGAAGTAAATATTTTTTCAAAAAAAATTTATACGCATGAGCTCTATAAAAGTGATGATATTGATGTTCAACAAATAATTCAAGTGACAATCTATTATATTTATTTACAAATGTATTATCGACTCTCGACTGCAACATTTAATAAATAAATATAAAAAATTAAAATATGTCAACTCAAGAATCTGTCATACAAAATTAAGGAAAAGATACTTGCTTAAAGTAAAGTTACATATTATAACTTCTTTTTTTTCATCTAAGGTTTTTTTTTACTAAAATTTTTTTAGTCATGTTTTAATGAATTAATTTGAAGGCATTTTTTTCCATTATATTAGACACCACAATTGTACCCATTTTTTTTGCCAAATCTTTTTTCCGATAAAATTTTCCTTGTTAAGATTTAAAGAATTGTAAGTATGTGGTCATTCAGGAAAGGGTGTGATGAATAGTGTATAACTACAAAATTATAAACAAAATAAACAATAATTAATTAAAATAGTATAACTAATAAAATATTTAATAATTAAAATAATTTCCAAACTTGCCTTTAGTCTTCCACAAATATATTGCATTGTGTGGGAAAAATCTATATGAACAATTTCAGCTAGTTGCCGGGTAAAGTTATTCTTAATAGTTTTTAGTTATTAATTTTAGGTATAAATTATAAATTTTTTAAATATTTATAATTTTTTATTATAAATTATAACTATTTTTTTATATTTTAACTATAAATTATAATTTTTAACAAATATTCACAATTTCGACTACAAACTAAAATTTATAAGTTATTAATTTTAATAATATTAAATACTACTTTTACTAAAAAAAAAAATTTATAATATAAATTACAATAGTGTTTATATTGATAGGTGTCTTATGTGGCACTACCACATCTCTTTCTTTATTTGTAATTTAAATTTTTTTATACTTTTAATT
>JAOTRH010180930.1:0-12007 GCA_034768845.1 Heliamphora exappendiculata | reverse complement strand
CCCCCCCCCCCTCTCTCTCTCTCTCTCTCTCTCTCTCTCTCTCTCTCTCTCTCTCTCTCTCTCTCTCTCTCTCTCTCGTGTTGTTTTTTGGATTAATTTGTAGTTTTTCAACCAGGGGGTGTTGAGGGGCTTAGTTAGGGCTCGATTGGCGCCGGCGACAGTTTTGCGATTTCGATTTCAAAACGAGTATTCCATGAATGAGCAAAACGATTTCGATTTCGATTTCGACAGTTTTGCGATTGCGATTGCGATTTTGATTTTGACAGTTTTGGCTTAATTTGCTATTTCGATTGGCGCCGACGACAGGTTCGCGCCTATCTGTGTCGATGATGTTTGCGCGGTGGGCAATGGCGATGTTTGTGCGGTGGTGGTGGTGGTGGTGGTGATGGCGGTGTTTGTGCAGTGGTGGCGATGGCAGTGTTTGTGCAGGCTTGGTCATCCGATCTGGAGGGTTTGTGAAGGGAGCAGTGTTTGTGCGGTGGTGGAGAAGGGGGCGAAGGGGTGGCAGTGTTTGTGCAGTGGAAGCGATGGCGCTGCCTCCAGCGGTGGCATTTAGGCATAATTTTTGGTCTGAGCGGGTTAGCAAGAGTGGTGTGAGCCAATTGAGGGTAAAATTAAAAATTTAAGTTAATATTTAGCCGAAGTTATGTTTTTCGTTAAGTCAACTAACAATTGCTAATGAAAAGATTAAAGTGTAATTTATTTTATTAAAATAAAAAATACAGTGTAATTTTTAAAAATAAAGAATAGACAGTAATATATAATAAAAATACATGAGCTCTAAGTATAATTTATTTTAAAAATTATTTGATAAATTCTCTGTTTTAAGAAGCCCACAGTTTATTAATAAAAGTCGTCTTAATATATTCTTTGCTTAAAAATGCCCACAGTTTAAACCGTCTTTAATTCAGTAGTTTTGTCCTTCAACAGATAAACCGAAATTGAAAGCTAGCTAGTATTGAAGCCAAGTTTTGTGCTATTTACAGAAAACTCCACTGTTGCGTACGAAAAAAGAATGGTATTGAGCAGGAGGAACTTGTTACATGTGAAAACTCCGCCTATCTCTATTAGACAATTGACTTGGAACGATGCTATGGACATACCATAGAGAGTAGTCTCCTCTGTTTGTTTGTTTCCGTTTCTGTTGTACCAAAAACAACAAGTCAAAGTCATTTTAATAGGTTCTTTGTTTAAGATGAATGTGTTGGAAAAAAAAAGTGTGTTTTGAAAATATTAAAATATAATTTTTAACTAACTTTGAAACTAATTATTTTTGTGTTGGATTAATCTTTTTTAATGATTTTAAATTCTAATTTATTTATCTCAATGAGTAAATTAATTATGAATTTTGTAGCATTCAAAACATTAATAGGTGGATGAGAAATCAACTCCAAAAGTGTGTTATAAAAATTGGCAAAATGGTGGTAATTAACTCGTATCCTACATTGGTTAGAAGACAAAAAGGTGATCGCCCAATTCAGTATAAATGAGTTTCTAATCTCACATTGGTTCGGATAAACAAGAGTGAAGCCAAGTTAAGCCTAATGGGTATGTCCCTTGGGGGTACCTAATTTTGTGGACGGGAGAAAACCTACCCAACAGTGGGTTCGACCCAAACCCCACATGCGTGCCGTTGCTCGCCCGTCCAGGCTCGAGTCATGGGTCATGGGTCCTGGGTTGACCTTTATCTTTTTGTAAAAAATTTATTTAATTAAATTTTTGAATTTTAAATTTAATTTATTTAAATTTGAAATTAATAATTACCGTTATTTGCCGAATCGAACCGTTTGAGGGTTTGGGACCGTTGGAGTAATTTCGAACCAGTGTTGCATCGGTTCGGTTAATCCGAACAGTCGCCAATAATGCCTATAAAAAGGCTGCTGTTTATCCGATTTGAGTATCCAATTTTTGTCCCTCTTTCTGAAGTTCTGCTGCTCTATTTCACATATAGTCTTCATTTCCAATTACGAGAAAGTTCAGCACAATTGAGTTCGCTGTGTGTGCGGTTTGCTGTGCTTCTCCTGCACATGACAATCGTTTTATCCTGGAGACAGACGTTCGCTCAAACGTAAACACCGAGGCGTGGACGCAATTTGTCTTAAGAAAACAACGTCTAACGTTGGATTCGATTGTACCGTTTAACATTGTTTCTGTTCTATTTTTCTGTTTCTGTTCTGCTTTTATATTTTGCTTCTATTTATAAAAATCTTTTCTAAAATCACTGTTTATTCTCTTTCTAAAATTTATATTTGTCTTCTTGTTTTTTCTGTCTTAATCTTATAATATAGAACAGTATTTTATTCTGTATTATATTTTTATTTCTGTTTTCGAAAACTATTTTCCCTTCAAAACAGTGTACTGAATTCATCGTTTAATCTGTTTATTTAAATTCTACATCTGCTATATTATTTTATAATTTAATTACTGCTGTTTGGTGCTGTACAAGTTTTATTAAACCATCAAACTGTTGTATTTTTAGAATATTAATACCAACAGAATGGTGATGTAGGATTTGATTATGAGCTTTTTTGAAAGTTTATATATATCTTAAGGCAAAGCAATAATAGTAGAGGCGTGACACGACCTTAGCAAATTAGCTTCAAAGACTCATGTCGGAGTGAAAATGGGCTATTAAAATATGGTCATAGATTAAATTATCCATTTTGGGTAATTCTTCATTAATTTGAGATTTAACAGGATTTAGCTACCTTAATAAGCAGTTTCCTTTTTACTAAGGGTTTTTGCTATCTATAAACTGTGATGCCTTAGGGCTAATGATAAGTTATTTAATATGAATTACTGAAATTTTTTCTTAATTATTTGTATTTGTTTTTAAAAAAAGATTAATAAATCGGTATTGCTAATTCTTTAGCCGTTGATACTTCAAATGGTCTAAATTCAATCATATCATTTTATATTCTTGTCGTATAAGATTTTCTATAAATTACCGCTTTCGAAGAATGAATCCTTGATTTTTTATTTTTGCCTCAAAACATAGAAGTGTAAATTGAGGGCGGGTCTTATTTTAAGTAGGTGGTCGAGAATAAGTCATTTTCAAAAATTGTGTATTTTATAAAGTTATTTTTTTTAAAATATTAAGGAGAAAATGAACTTTTTTAACCTCTTTTTAAGTTTAATTGACTTTATAATTAAAATTAAAAGATTTTTTTAATCTATTTTATATTATTTTTCGTCATCGTTGGTAAAATTGCTGAAAATGATACACATTAATTAAGTGGTCGCTTTATTTTTTGTAACAGAAAATGATACAAATTGTACAATATTACATTAACAGAAAATGATACATATTAATAATGTTTTGGTTAATCTATTTTATATTATTTTTCGTTACACATTAATTGAATGACCACTTCATTTTTGTAATAGAAAATAATACATATATCACAATATCAGTTATAAAAATGATACACATGGAACAATTTCCTGAAATATTCTAAGAAAGTGTTATTGTTTCATATTTATCATTTTAAGAACTCTTAATATGTATCATTTCAAAAACTAATATTATTTCAGACATTATTTCATATGTATCATTTATGAAAATGCTATGTTTCATGTGTGTTATTTTTAAAAATGACCCAAATTCATGCGTATTATTTAATGAAATCTTAATTGTATTATTTTTTGCATTTTAATATGTATGCAATAAAATAAAATGGCGATTTAATTCAACCTTAATATGTATCATTTTTTACGTTTTAACAAATATAAAGCGATCAAGTAGTAGAAAACAAAAAAACGACAAAAAATGAATCAACGAAAACCTAATTGTAAATACTTTTATGCATTCACCATATATATGAAGTTAAAAAAAGATCGAATTCACGTGATCGTATGAAGCAGAACTAAAAAATAAGGAAATAAGATTTTTGAAGTATTAAATATGATATAAATAATTATATATATATCGTCATGCCATTACTAATTAACAATCAGGAGTATAAAGATTAATTTTTTTTAAGAAAAATTTAAAACAAGACCTAGTAAAATATATAATTTTTAAAAATGACTTATCCATACACAACTTTTTAAATTGGGACCTATCCCTAATTTACACAACATAGAATGACAATTTATTATTTTATTTTATTTTATTTTTTGTATGGCTATTTAGTAAAATAAGAAAAAAGTGAATTAATGTTTGGAAAACTGTTTGAAAACATTTTCCTGCAAGTTATATCTTTATTCTCTCTTTTAAACCCTCAAACAAATATATATTTATATACTCCCAACACTTGTGCTAAAAAATGTATAACTTTTCACATGAAATGTATGGACCAACACACTCATATTTCATGCGAACAGTTAGTACATTTTTTAGTAAAATATTTGCGTGAGTTGTTATCAATGAATCTATCTTCAATATATATGTAATCTTCCTAGAATTGTTAAATCCACCCCACCAAATTTAGCTAAACGCCAAGTTTGTTTTGGCACCCTTTTTAGTATATATATTTTTTGATCGGTACAAAGAAATATATAGCCACCACCCAAATAAAAACAATTTTGAACTTAAACTTTAAATGAGTAAAGTCAAAACCCAAACAAGATACAATTAATAAAAAATCAACCTAAAAGAGTTAGGAACACAAGAAAAAAAGAGACACAACAACCAACTTAACACTAGCAAAAAAAAAAACACCAATTCCTAAAACCAACATATAGAAGCACAATACCTACACCAAGCATCACCACCATTAAAACACATCAAAAATAAAACACCGACTCCATAAAGCAGCACCCAAATCCAATAGCAACAAATACAGAATATAACAACTTTCACAAACACAACTAAGGCTTTTTAGTATACATATTACGTGGTGAGTTGGTATACTTTTTAGTAAAAGTGTTAGTGTGAGTAGAATGGCTAAATAATAATTACCAATGAATCTATTTTCAACAGCTATCCTTTCTACAATTGTTAAATCCACCTCTCCAAATAGAGCTTAACCCTCCATTTGTCTTGACATAAAATATTATTTTAAAAAATATCTTATGTATTTTTGGTGCTCGGGGTGATAGAAAACGTAAGTTACCAAAAAATATTTATTGCGATCAATAAATTAAAAAATAAAAAATTATAACCCGCAACTACTCTTTTGTTATATAAAGTCACCGACTACTAGTGTTGTTATTGTCGTGGCACCACCACTATAGTTCGACCTAAGGGATGCGAATGGGGTAATTGCTTTTTTTTGTTGTTGAAGATTTTGAATTATCTATACTATTGTTAAAGGAGAGAATCCACTTGGTGTTCCCTTTTTTTGAAGTTGTATGGAACTTTGTGTTTGATTAAAATATCCTTACAAATTTCCTCCATTACCTTAAAATATCATTTTATTATTTTATTTTGTTCAATTATTTTAATTTTATTTTACTTAATGTATACACACATTGCGTGTGCCGAGTCGTTAGTTCTAATAGTTAAGACTCTTATGGGTTGTCTTTCTTTATATATATATAACATTCATCTCCTTCAAAAAAAAAAAAAAATCACTTACGATAAATCTTGCCTCCATTCCTGATCACAACCATTCCGCCATGTAACCATCAAAATTTAAACTTGATGTCAAAGCCATCTCACCATCAAAAATCAAACCTGAGGTCAAAGAACTTCACTTTCAAGAAGAATCAAAATCTGTATTCTCCACCAGCTCAAATGTGGCCTTGGTTGTAGATTCTATGTTTTCCACTAGGTCAAATAATGCCATTGTTTTTGATTGATTTGGATGTCTTGAGAAATTTTGCCAAGGCAACGCTGACTTTTGTCCTTTATTTTTATTTTTATCAATATCTTACCATATTACGAGAGCAACTCACCATTTAATAGAAGAAGTAGAGGAAGAAAAATGAAAGATTGTGCGGGGTAGCTCGTATATTAGACTAATTAGACGATCGTCTAAAATTCATAACTTTAATAAAGTCCTTAAATTTGTAAAATTTTTTATGAAATATACTATATATTAGGGGTGTAAAAACGACCTGCGGTCTGCTCAGAACCCGTTACTGTGCAGGTCCGGCCTCGTCTAGTCAAGGCTCGAGCCCGATTCGAGCCCATAGTTCTCATTTTCGGACCTGGACCTCTCCCACAAAGCTCGTGGGCTGGCCCAGCTAGGCTCGAGGCCCACCAACGGTCAAAAATTAGAAATAAAAAATTATTTATTTATTTATTTATTATACACATGGGGAGAGAGAGTGATTATGAGATCCTGACCCTTTTTTTGGCGTTTTTCGACCCGCGTTTGATGTTTTCGTCGCTACATGTTTTTACGAATTTTGATGCATGATCGAGATTAGATATGCATATGGGACAGGTTTCCGGGGCCGTGGGACGTTGCGGTGCGAATATCAAAAGATTTCAAAAAAAGATATTTTAGAGGCCTATAAATATCTAGAGTTAGATATTTTCAAAACTTATCCACTAAGTTTCCTCCATTTTCTCTCTACCTTCTCTCTAACTTCTCGGGGGCCCGGAGCTCGATTTTTGACGATTAGACTGTCGATCCTTGTTATTGGCATCGTGGTCTACGCATTCATTCGGACCGAATTTTATTCCGACGAAGCTCAATTTTACACGTGGTTCGAGACGTTGAGTTTTTAACTCACCGAGGTAGGATCCTAGACTCTCATGTCTTATAAGGGTGCTACATGTAATCATTTATATTTTTACCGATTAGATTGCTGTAGATCTGATTTTGTATCAAGTTAGATTTTTGGGTTAAAACCCTATTTTTCGTCGATTTTCGTGGATGAAATCGGGTGTTGGGTGTTTCTTTTGTGGTTTTGGTGTTAGGCTTGGACGTGTGTATGTCCGAGGGTGTTGAATGGATGTTTGGATGCGTTGATTCAAGGTTTGGAGAGCCAAACCCGTAGCTCAGAACTTGTCTCCGCCTCAACCCAATCGACTGGACCGTGGGGTTAGTCGACTAGAGCCTGGGTTCTTAGGTTCAGTCGACTGGACAGTATGTTTTGGGCATTTTTGGCTTTTTCAATGTGTTGCTCAGTCGAATGGGAGTTGGGGTCTAGTCAACTGGATCTGGGTAGTTTTGTGACTGTGGTTTGGTGGTTTGTTTCTTGGTTTTCAATTGGTTTTCAATGGTACTCAGTTGATTGATTATGGGATTAGTCGACTGAAATACTGTTGGATTTTTTTTGGGTTTCGGTTGGTTGTGTGGTGGCTTCAGGGGTCGTGTCGTGGCCTCAGATGTTGTGTGGTGCTGTCCTCGGGTGTGACGTGCATGGATAGTTTTTGGTGTTGTGGCACGGTTGTGTGTGTGCTGGTTATGTGCGGGACATGTGGGTTCATGGTTCCGCTTAAAGGTAGGATTTCTTGAGAATCGATCTATGGAAGGTTTAGGTGTTGGCCTCTAGGTTAGGTGTTGATTATCCCGGTGTGTGGACGGGTCCCGATGTGTGGACAGGTTGTTCAGGTGATGTTTTGACAGGTGGCGTCATGATGTATTGTTATATGTGATTATGTACATTTATAACTGTTTATTTATGTACGAATTATGCAGAGAAAGTACATGGCTTGATATCGTTACGTGTAACATGATTTTATGCTTTAAAACTCAAAAATTTTATAGGCATGATTATGTGGAATATGAGAAACGGATGCATGTGATGCATGTTGCATGAGTTGCAAGTATGGTGTGAGTCGCATGTGTAGCATGTGATGTGGTTTGTAAAACGTAGTGATAGTACGTGATTTGATGCATTTAAACCCTGGTTTAGTATGCATTTGTTGATTCGGTGTTATCTGGTAATATTCAGTAGTATCTTGTAGTGTTCAATTTTATCCTGTAGTATGCGGTTTTATCTCGTGGTATGCGGTTTTATCCCATGGTATAATTCGTGGTCGGCGATTTCATCCCGTGGCTTATAGTAAGGTATGTGATTTTACCCCGTGGTCTATGATTTTACCCCGTAGTATACGGTTTTATCTAAAAAATACATGTTTGTGTACGGATCTTTATCTCAGTATTAGGACTGTAGTTGCGGCTTGTGAGCGCCTGTTATACGCATATGTACTGCGTTATGTTGGAGTTGAGGTCTCTTGGTCTGAGATGGTACATGGATTGTATGAACTGCATTGTGGGACGGATAAAATCAATTTTAAATTGGTTTTAAGAGTCGTGTGAATCGCGATCTAAAAATTATTTTTCAACTATTTTTAGGGTCCTGTGAGTGAGTTAAAATTTGGTTTGTATCCTCACTTTCCTGTTTGCATGTGAAAATTATTTTAAAAATTTGAAAGAAAGTCTAAAACTGCACCTCGTTTTCCTAGCATATTTAGCTTATATTGCATGTGTTGCCTTGTATCTGCTGAGTTTTGGCTCACGATGTGAAATTTAATTTTCTTTAGGTATCGATCATGCAAGTTAATCCTGGGTTGGCTAGATAGGCGAAAGAGCTGTAGTTTTTTTTTTGTGCTTTCTGTTTCATGTATGTATACATATTTTTTCGGTGTTAGAACTATGTATTGTATGCTGTTTGGCGATTATATATAATGCATGTATGGTTTAATTTGAGAGTGTATTCTCATGTTGATTGTTTGTAGGTGTTTCACGTGACTCGAAGTTTGGGGCATGACAGTGACATTAACAGAGAGTTAAAGAGAGAGAAAGACAAGGAGATGAGAGAGGCAGCAGAGAGGGTGAGAAACATAGGCCATGTTTGTTTTGGCAGACTAATAGTTGACTATTAGTCTGGAGTATAGTCCAATATCGCGTTTGTTAAGTATTCGGACTAATAGTCCGGGCAGACTAATTCAGACTATTAGTCCGCCAAATGGAAAATAATTAGTGAATGGAGGAGGTGTGGGATTAAGAAGGATTGGATTAATGAGTGAATTTAAAAATTTTAAAAAATAATATGAAATATTAAAATATTAAAATAAATAAAATAAAATTTAACAATAACATAAAATTTAACTTACTAATTTATTTAAGTTAATTTTAAAATAAATTAACTTATTACAATGATAAATCATTATTTAGTCCGTTATTTATTTCCACTCAATTCAAATACAAAAAAATTAATCCTACCTCACTACTAATTCCACTTTATTATCAATCCCCAATCACTACTAATCCAATCCAATCCAGTTTGGGTTATCAAACGAGCCGAGAGAGTTAGAGAGAGAGAGAGAGAGAGAGAGGGATGAGAGAGGCCGACTGGAGGGTCGGCGACGGCATGGTCGATGGCGAGTGGCACGGTAATGACGAGCAGCGATGGCGCTGGTGATGGGGGAGGGTAAGCTGGGGCGTCGCGGCGGTGGTTGGCTGCGGCGTAGTGGAGCACGCAGTGCTCCTTCCTCTTCTTCTTCCTTGTGATATTGCGTATAAGTTTCAATTTGGTTTGGAGCTTCTGAAAATGTGAAACTTTTTTCTACTCTAGGCCCTTTTCTACTCAAGGTCCGCTTAAAGCCTGCTCAAAAGCTTAGGCCGAGGCTTGAGCCTATAGTCCAAGCCCGAATCTTTTATCCATAGATCCTGGGTCGACTCCCAGACAAAAAAGTCTGACCCGACTCAGCCCGAAGATTTGGTAGAAACCCGCCAGGGCTAAGTCGGGCCAAAATTACACCTCCACTATATATAAATATATATAAATTTAAAAATGAATCCTTTTGAAAATTTTTAATTATTTGTGAGATTCAATAAGACCATTTATAATATATACTATTACACATAAAATTTTAAAAAGCTATTGACAAAGTATATAATTTATTTTATGAGGCCCAAAAATAAAATAGACTAGGTATATTTTCGTTCAATTAAAAAAGCATACATAGTGACATTTTAAATAAAAAATAATGTAAAATACAAAATTTCAATTGATTTTTAAAATTGCATAATATCGCTGAAAAATAATATTTTCATTTAACACTCGTCTAATAAAATTAGCTGATACACATTGCATTATTGCCTTTAATTTTCTTAGCATGTGGGTAATTAAAGAGTTTAATTTTTTATTCTTTTTCTCTCTTACAACTGATTTATTACTCTCTCTCTCTCTCTCTCTTGGTTATTTTTTTATTAGATTGATTATATCATAAAAAAATTTAAGTAGAACATCGCTATTATGAATTGAAAAAGATATATTAAAATTTTAATTATAAAAATTTAATCAATAATATTTTATCTCAAAAAGTAAAAAAGTGAAATTTAACAAGAAAATATAAAAATAAACTTCAAAGTAAAAAGGCTTCAATTTGAAACTTTTGCCTAAAGCCTCCAAAACCGTCGGGCCGCTGTGTAATGGTTATGTGGGATGAATTAAGGTGGTGAAGGATGGATAATGCTACTCTTTATTACCTTCATGAATTGAAAATCTCTATTATATTAAAACCACGTTATTTTATAATATAAATTTTTTTATTTTAACAAAAACTTATTAGTATAAAATGACATAATTTTATTAAATAAAAGTTCTACAACACATATTATGCAGTTTTTAGTTGTAACAAGATTTTATTTAATATAAAATGACTTATTGTTATTAAATAATATTTTTAATACATAAAATTATGTAATTTTGATGTAATGAAAATCTTTATTACATAGAAAAAATGGAGTGGATCATAATACGTGAAGGGTTGAAGTTTGAGGTAGAGAGAGAAAGTAAAGATGAGAGAAGAAATTGATTTAGCTTAATTTTAGGTTCATCCATTTAAATAAGCACAACTCTCCAAGGTATTTAATCATTAATGCACTCAGAATATATTTTAAAAAAAAAAAATTATTTAGAACTTAAAATTAATAATCCAAAGATTTACTTGGAATGTCACTCATATCACACATAGTTAAATTGTTGGAAAAAATTATACTTTTTTATAATAATATTATGCAAAATATTTAACATACATGATCTTAAATCTAATACATCTTAAGATAAAAGTGAATATTAAAAACATACTTTTAACGACCATTAGTACTTAATTAACTGAGCAAATAAAATATTTACTTGAATTTTTAAATTATTGGCTTATTTTCTTCTTTATGTTTCTAACCATTCAAAATAACCGTATATTATAATTAATGAAAACTGATATCTGTAAGAGGTGGTTATTCTATCTTTTATAGAGGAGAGAAGATGGCTCAAAAGATAACTAGGATTCTTATTTATCAACGGTTTTGTTCTTATATTAAAAGAATTCTTTCTCGAGTTTAAATTCTAATAGATTAAATGAACCGTATCTTTAATTGACTATCAATAATTTTGGAATTCAAATGCAATTAAAAAAACATAAAAATGTTAGACTAATGGGCCACCAAAAAGCCTACAAATTTAACGTAAATCTGACCTAAACATTTTAATTTATGAATAAAATGCTGAATAAGTTTTTAAGTACATAGCATTTTTTTGTGTTCAACGGGTAAAAAGAAAAATTATGTTAAGTATTAGTCATTGCATGTTGGACTGTTGGATTAAATTCATATATAAGAATAGTATATTCGAATTATTTATACTCTGATTCTTTTGAGTGAGGTTAATAGTAGAAATATCCTACAATGTAGGAACCACACGAGTGTTGTGTCGGACTCACGGTCGAAAGAGAGCCACGTGAGTCACGTGACTGCAACACAAGTCCAAAACCTATTGGGCCGAAGCCCAATGAAATTATGCTTCAACGGGCTTCTATTTTAGAGGCAAAAACCCAAGATTGAATCTCGGCCCAAGGTCTTGGTGATTTCTTGGATTTAGAATTAAATAAATTTTAAAAATAAGAGAAGTTTAAACTGGGTAACGGGCTTTGTAATGCATGATGTTCTTCTCATTGCCAACTATATATACTAATAATTACTCGTGCAATTATAAAATTAATTTAATTAATAAGTAAGTTTTTTGATTATTAAAGTATATATTTAAAATATTTTTATTGGGCTTACTAACTGAAAGTAACAAAAAACATATATGTAAATTGATATATACAAAATTTACTATATATATATATATATATATATATATATATATATATATATCG
>JAOTRH010180919.1:0-12007 GCA_034768845.1 Heliamphora exappendiculata | reverse complement strand
TATTAATTGTTTCAGTCAAGGCTTGGGTAAAATGGAATGGCTACAAGGTTTGCAATTTGAGTCTAGAGTGCGGGTCAGTTAAATAAATCAGGTTAGGTCAATATATGGACGTGGGCATAGCTCCGGATTGCGGCTAAGGTTTTGCTGTGAATCATAGACAGCGAAGGAGAGAGAGGAGCACAAGTAGGGTTTTGAGTGCAAGAAACTGCGAGATGTGGTGGCGACGGTTGAGGATAATGGCGCAAGTGGAGGCAGCAGGAGGTGGCACAAGGGATGATGACAAAGCTTGGCTTTGACAGAGCTTCGTCGATTGTGGCGTTGAGCGAAGGTGGTGGTGCCACCAACTGCACGAACAGAGACAATGTTGGGATCTATCAGGCATTGGTGATGGGCGCAACAATGGTCGGTGATGTTGGTTGACGGCATATATTGGTTGTGAGCGACAAGGGGGAATGGTGCAACGACTTTAAAGTTGTTGGCGATGGTCGACTGCAACTGTGTTTGGGGCTTTAGGAATGTGTTGATGGTTGCGGGGAACAAAAACTATAGTAACAATGTAATAGATCGATATTTGCTTTGATACCAAATGATGTAGCACCAATAGAGAAAAAGAAGAATAGAGATTAGAGATTAAATATTAGAGATTATGAGATAAAGAACCGAGATTGGAAGAAGACAGGAAGGGCGAATAAATTATACAATTCTTAACTCAGACTTTTATTCATTAAAGCCTGATTAGTACATTCATAAGACATCTTATTTGTAATCCTAAACCTTAAATTAAAAAGGAAACTAGAATCTTTAATTAAAATCGAAACAAATAAACTCCTAATTAATACTTATTCAAATTTTGGCAAATAAAGAAATTAACGCTTATATGCAAATTGAATAAAATAGACTACAATTCCAAATTAACAAAATATAATCCCAAATTAATAAAATACAATCCCAAATTTGATTTTAATTCCATCTATTGTTCTCATTACTTGTCCTTATCAAAAGAATATTTGGAAAGTGTTAGGTCCTCTTTAAGTTAGATATTTATGTGGTTTTTGATTCATAGAAGTTTCATCACTAATGAAATGCTGCAAAAGAGGAGAGACCAAATAGTCCTCTTATGCTTCATTGGTGCGTCATGTGTAGAAAAGAAGGAGAATTCTTGGATCATCTATTTTTGCATTGCCTATTGGCTCTTCTCTTTGGAATATATTATTTCATATGCTGGATGTCCCTTGGATGTCACGGACAAGTTGCTTACAAATGGTTTTAATTGACTATAGAGGCTTCAGATCAAACAAGAAGGCCGAAGTTTTGTGGAATTGTGTTTTTTTTCACAATTTTTTCGTAATTTGGTTGGAACACAATGTTAGGATTTTTGAGGATAAAGTTGATTATGTCAATTTAGTGTAGGATAGAGTGTTATTTGTCGTCATTTTGGGTATCGGTTTCTCCTTCATTCAAGGGTATTCCATTGTCATTGATTTCTAGATATTGGAAGGTGGTGTATGACTACTTGTAATTGGTTATGCTTTGCTTTTCTTTTAACTTTTTTTTATTTTGGTGGACTTTTCGTCCTCACTTTTATCGTAAATTTCTATTTCATTAATATATTTATTTTGTTGTTGTTAAAAAACATTGTTCGGTTTTTTCATAATTTGTGATATTAGAGTTTGGAAGAAGTTTGAGGTCATATCTTGGAATTCATCTTCAAAGACAAACACACGTTGGTTGGTTAGGAAAATCAACATTCCATGGGAAAGCGTTGCTCGTGTTAAGGAAGGGCCATGTCAAAAGCATGGTTTTGAATTTTATAAGCTATTTGGTAGTGAAAGGTAACATAGGTAGTGTTGACCTGAGTAGCTGCACCAATTTGAATTTGAAGTTTCAAAGCTGTGAGAACAACACGTGGATCAGCTAAGGGCATATTAAAGTTGAAAAAAAGGGTGATGAAAATGGTGCCAACGTTTAAGTGTCTACGTAGTAGCGATGCATGCGTGCTAGTATTCAACAAAGTGAGTGTCCAGTAGAGCTCTAATCTAGATGCAAAGAGTAGTCCTTTATGTATGAGATTAACAAATTCGTTAGGAAACTTGTTAGGAATATTGGCTCCAAAATGCAGATGAGTATGCCCTTGCGATGATTGGAGATTAAGAAGCTCGTTAGGAATGCTAAGCCTCTGATTGGCAACCTTGGCTTTTTGGCTAAAAATGCCAAAAAGATAAGGTTGCCTGTTTAGCTACAAAGCAAAAAAGTCAGAAAGTCAAATCAAAATACAAATTTTCAGAATATTTTATCTAAACTCTCACCGCTTTTAAAATATAATAATACCTCTTATTCATAATTTATTTACTACTACTACTAATTGCATATAATTGTTAATATCAAATATGTAAAAGGGTAAAATTGTCCACTTTGAATAAAAAGAAAAAAAGGTAGCTTTTTATCAAAACAACCCATTTAAAAAAAATTAGCTTAAAAGCTAAGTTACCAAACAATCTATTTTGAACCCAATTTAGCTTTTTAGTTTAAAACGCAAAAAAACAAAAAAGCTAGCTTTTAAGCTAGTTGCCAATCGAACCCTAAGTGTCACTAGCTGTTTTACCTCAGAAGAAGTGATCAAATATTGATCAAACAGTGAGGCTTGAACATAATCTTTGACAATGGAGGAATTTTGGCGAATAGATTGACTTGGCGGATAGTCTTGGATACGGATGAAGAGGATTTTGTGAAAGTTTTATAGGGGTTTAAGAAGGGAATACTAGTAAAACAAACAGAGTTGAAGATCACAAGCACGTCCCTGCGAAGGAGAAGATGACAAGAGGCTTATAGGAGAGACAAGAGCGGAAGAACCAACAGATAGAGTTGAAAATGCAGCCATGAGAGAATTGGTTTCCTGTTTTCAAAATTAAAAATTATAATACCACAAACTTCTCCATTGAATGGTATGCTAGAATTTTATTCTGGCAAAACCTATTTAATCAAGTTTAAAGCCGAGACAAAATAACTCATCAAGTCTCAAAGTACTCTGCTCCAAGCAATGGATTTTCCTCATGATGCCGTCAATGGTCTTCCATACAAGGTCTTCCACTTCAAATTCTCTCTTCACGACACTTTGGTTGTACACTCGAGCAATGCCTCGTTGATATTTCTCCAAGCTCTTTCTGTTTCGGGTAAGCGAGTTTCAGCGGTTGCTTGTATTCTTCCAGCTCATCAATTATTTGCTGGATAGGTCGTGGGTTATCAGTAGTGTCGTCTAGCCGTTAAGATTTCTAGTGTGGATGATCTACCTATAGTGGCAATCACAAAGCATACTTTCTTTGATCAAGGCTAACTGTCAGAGAAGCTAATGGGTTATAAATTGAAATGGAAAACTGGAAACGAATGCTACGGTTTTGATACCAAAATTGCAAGCATGAAATAGGTACAATCATAAATGAGAAAACATGATCTAAACAAACATGTAGCTTATTATTAAGAGATGGGGGATACATGAAGAACACAAGCTTACAAGAAGAACACAAGCTGGGTGAGGCCTGGCACTCCCTTCATAGATGCCAAGTAGTATTCTAGGCACCTCTATTCAAGATAATTTACCAACATTACAAGACCTCACATGACTTGATTTCAAAGTAAAGGAACATACTTTAATAAAGCAAAAGATGATGATTGAGGCAGGAGCAAGACGAATCGGTAGAAGTTCAACACATCATAATCTTGAAAACTTCCAAAAGCTGGAATTATTTAAGTAAGTGATCAAATATTGATCAAACTGTGAGGCTTGAACATAATCTTTGACAATAGAGAAATTTTGGCGAATAGAAGACTTGGCGGATGGCCTTAGATACAGATGACGAGGATTTTGTGAAAGCTTCATAGGGGTTTAAGAAGGGAATACTAGTAAAAACAGAGTTGAAGATCGCAAGCACACCCCTGTGAAGGAGAAGAGGACACAGAATTTATAGGAGAAACATGAGAGGAAGAAGAACCAACAGTCAGAGTTGAAGACGTAGCCATGAGAGAATAGGTTTCCTGTTTTCAAAATCAAAAACTATAGAACCACCAACTTCTCCATTGAATGGTATGCTAGAATATTATTCCAGCAAAATCTATTTAGCCAATTTTAAAGTCGAGGAAAATAACTAATCAAGTTTCAAAGTACTCTACTCTAAGCAATAGATTTTACTGGAGTTAATACTCATCTTGATCTAGCCTTGATATTTCTAATGTGGATGATCCACCTATGGTGGCAACCACAAAGCATACTTTCTTTGATGATGGCTAACTGTAAGAGAAGCATACTTTCTTTTTAGGTTGCCATGGCTCTGATACTAAATTTGGAAACATGAAATAGGTACAACCACAAACGAGAAAGCATGATCTAAACAAACACAGTTTATTATTAAGAGATGGAGGATACTGGAAGAATACTAGCTTACAAGAACACAAGTTGGGAGAGATCTTCCCAACTCCTTATCCTGACACTCCTTTTATAGATGGCAAGTAGTATTCTAGGCATCACTATACAAGATAATTTGTCGACAGTCCAAGACCTCACATGACTTGATTTCGAAGTAAAGGAACATACATAAAGTACAACACATCACATCACACTCATCCACACTTTTACACACTTTAACTTCATTCCCGCCGTACTTTCGCATAATGAGCATATTTCTCGCAAAGTAGTCAAGAGTCGTAAGGTTCGCGTGAGCTGGAGTTCTAATGTCTAGGTAGATGCACACGATAGATTGGATGATTGCTATCAAAGATGTCTTGAGTATAGGTATCATGATAGGCTAACAGACAAGGACGATTCTCTATAATATAATTTGGTGGAGAGAAAACATGATCTTTCAAATTGAACGTCTCGAGATGGAACACTGTGCTGGACACTATTCATCTTGCACCTCTGAAGATGTCGGTGGTGAAATAATTTGAGTTTTTTGAAGTTTTCAAAATTATCTCCGCTCTTAAAATATTGATATTTGTAGATCTTAATAACTTTGGAATAAAGTTAAAGTGTGTAAAAGCGTGGTGTGATCATGATTTTAAATATGATACCGTTAAGTATTGATTATTATGTAATATAATATCAGGCATACGATTTGGATACGCACTTTGATATCGAGATTGTAGAAAATTCTTGGAGTATCGATTGATACGGTCGATACTTGTCGCGTATCAGTGCCGCATCGGTCTGTATCATTGATACTTTCAATACATGGCCCGAGGTAACCCAACAATTTAGCTTTGCTTTCCTCTCTAGAACACTATTTTCGTTTTCAAAGTTAGATGTCAAAATGTAAAATACTTATAAAAGTTCATTTTATAGTAAATAAGTTTCTGATATGCTTATCAATAAATTTATGTCATTTGCTAGCGCATGAAAAAAATTATGAGCGCAGCTACCGATTTTCGTTACAGACTGATTGATTCTCTCGATACCTGTTATAGGCGACTGCAGCCATTACTCCGGCCGATATCGCAATTTAAAACTGTGGGTGTGATGTGTAACACTTTCCTTTATTAAAGTATGTTCCTTTATTTTGGAATCAAGGCATGTGAGGTTTTATAATGTCAGCAAGCTCTTTATTTCAATAATCGTCTTACAACGTGAGTAAAGCAGGTCAGAAACTCGTTACATTATGGCATGCGGTTTCGAAACGAAAGTCGACCATAGTGATTTAGGAGTCCAGTGTGGAAGGGCTCTTGCTCAACGAATTAAGCCTTCGTTGGGGCCGTAGAAAATCCCAGTTTCGAATCGCACTAAGCCCAATAGAGCTAACGAAAGTCGGTTTGATCCATGAAGGAAAAGCTCAAGCTGAATCTCCTTGCTTTGGGAGTTCAAAGCCTGCCGGTATTGCCCACCCGTAGCTTACTTACCTAAGAAAAAAGGTTCCCCTAGTTAGCGGACTATAGATAACAACAAACGTTAATGCTATAATCCGGCGGGAAGATATCACGAAGGGAGGGGGAGAAGAAGAATTCATTCCCTGTTTGGCTATCAATTTTGTCCGGAGAGAAACAATGCTGTGATCATATGTTACGTATCCACGGAAACGATGCCCTATATTGATCACAAACTTAGTTCCCCTGGAAGATCAAGTTGGCCTTCCCACACGATTCGGAGAGCACACCAGGCTGCTCTCTTCCATGAATGCTTAATGAATAACTTCGGGCAGGCCGGACTCTCCTAGCCCCCACAGCAAGCAACCAGAGAGGAGTTTCTTTGTAAGATACTTGGCCAAAGTGTGACCCGTTGGCTCATGAGTAAAGACTGACGAAGCGGCTAAAATAACTGCTGGAGGGCCACGCGGTTCCTCGAGTACCATCTGCAGAGAAGGTTCATCCTTCGCCTCCCTGAAATTTAGCCTTAAAAAGTAAAAAAACAACATGAATGAGGCTTAACACTTCTTGGCATCTATAAAGGATGCTAGGATAAGCAGTTGGGCATACCTCTACCAATTTGTGTTCTTGTAAGCTTGTGTTATTGTATCCTCCATCTCTTAATAATGTGTTTGTTTAGATTCTGTTTCTTCCTTGATTTTACCTATTTCGTGTTTGCAAATCACTTAAATGGTGGTGAAATAAGAGGGATAAGGTGTCTAGTGATAGTGGTTGCCCAACAAGAGGAAAATGGGAGGCAAGTAACCCAAATGTGATTCCAAAAATTTTGCTTCATGTACTTTCTTGAAGTGTTTTAGTCTCAGTATTTGTCATTTCCTTTTCTTTTAGGAGCATACAAAGTATTGGAAATATTTTTTCTGACAATTATGCTCTATAATAATATACATGTAATGCCATGTTTCAATGTTAGGATATGTGGGATGCATGACAAATTAAAGAATATCAATTTCACATTATGGATAGTGGATGCATTCATGAAGTATCAGATACATTTATGCGATTATACAAGAAATATCAGTGTCCAACACTGTTATGATATGGATAGACTTCCTTTTAGAAGTCTGGGTGCTTCACAGGGAGGGATTAATCACAATTGCTTATTTTTGCATAGAATAAGATGGAACTTCATGCATATCACACAAGAGATGCCTTCAGAAACAGATTTTTCTTTTGCTGTTTCTAGCAATTTAATAAATCTTTTCGGTGGTTTCTTTTTTGTCTAAATAAATCTCATCAGATGGGTGGGTTCTCTCTAATTCTTTATGGAACTACAAAATGATTATTGATTTACCTTCTTTGATGGGGTGTGGGTGTGTAATTTGGGCTCGGCTGTGGACCGGGCGGGCCAAGCCCGGCTCGGACCCGGTGGGCTCCCGTCAAATCTTCAGGCTGAGCCGGGCTTTTTTGTGCGGGGGTCGGCCCTGACCCTAGGGATAAAGGGCTCGGGCTTGGGCTACGGGCTTGGGCCCGGGTCTCTGGGCAGGCTTTGACTGGACTTTTGATTTTTTTGGTTTCTTTTTTGTTTAATTTGTATTTAAATTTATAACATAATGGTAGTTTAATATATTAAGTTAAATTAAAAATTATAAACTTAAAATTTATTATATTATATAAGTTTTTAATTAATAATTTATTAGTTTATATATTATAAACTAATAAATTAAACTTATAATAATAAGTTTTTAAGTTAAATTATAAACTAATTATTAGTTGATTATATTATATTATATAAATATAACTTTATTATTTTATTAGTTATTAAACTATAAACTATAAACTTATTCATTTATAGTAAACTTATTAGTTTATAATTTATTTGTGTATTTGTTTACTATAAATTTATATTTAATTGATAAGTTTATAGTTTATATTATTATAAGTTTATTAATTTATTATAACTATAAGTTGAATAATTAAATGCAATAAACTTGAACAATTAAAATAATAAAATACGATATAAATTTTATTAATAAAAAATCAAACTAACCATTGGCTGGGCCTAGGTCAGGCCGAACGGTCAAAAAATCTGAGCCCTCAATTTTGAATCAAAATTGATCCGGGCAGTTAAATAAAAAAAATTGACCATTGGGAGTGGGCCGGACTGGGGCCAAGGACTAATCTGTGAGCGGGCCTCGAGTCCTCCCACGGGCTTTGGAGCATGTCCAAAAATGCACAATATGAGTTCTGACCGAACCCGTGGACGGGCTTTTGGGCAGTGGGCCTCGGCCCAACCCAATCCACGGGCTTGGAAGAAGGCCCGAATATGCACAATACGGGCTCGTACCTTGACTGAGCCAGGCTGAGCCCGCACTATAATGGACCTGGGCCGTTTTTACGTCCCTATTTCTATCGAATCTTTTTAATATGAGTAAATTAATCTTAAAATTTTATTATTATTTGTGATATGACTAAAACTAGTAAAATGCATATGGTATGACTAAAACTTTTATAATGTCTAAAATTAGGACTAATCTTAAAATTTCTCAGTAATATATTCTAAAAATTAATGTTTTAATTTTATTTTTTTAGTAGTTTTTTATTTTTTTACTAAATGAATTATCTTAATTTTTTTAGCTAAAAAAAAAGAGCAAACTGTCAAACAGGGTATTGTACTTTTAAGTTGGACCCAATTTACAAGTAAATGACGTTGTCAATGTTGGGTTTTGTTTTTTTACGACCAAAAAAGAAATGTTGGGTTTCCTTTGTATAATAGCGAATATATGCACTATTAATTAGCTTATGTTTGGACTAAAAAATTTGATAATTATTTTTAGAATTTTTTTTTGTTTTTTATGATTTTTTTTTTATTTTAGTTTAAATTTTTTATATTTTTAATTTTTTGTGAAGATTTTAAAAAGTATATTTTTTGAGGCCAATTTTAAAAAAAGTTAACTAATGTCAAAAAGGCTCCTACCGGTAACTAAATTAAAAATTAGTTTTTTTATTTGTTTATTTTTTTTTACGTTTTTAGCAAAAAAGCTAAATTGAATTCAAAGTAAATTGTTCGATAACTTATTTTTTAAGATAAATTTTTTTAAATTGTTTGTTTGGATAAAAAGTTAATTTTTTTGCTTTTTGTTTAAAGTTGACAATTTTATCTTTTTATATATTTGATATTAATAATTATATATAATTGGTAATGGTAATAAATAAGTTATGAATAAGAGATATTATTGTATTTTAAAAGTGGTGAGAATTTGATTATATTTTAAAATTTTAGTTTTTTAACTTTTTTATTTTTTTACCAAATAGACAAGGTTAGATTTTTTATCTTTTTAACCAAAAAATCAAATAAACTAAGTTGTCAACCAGGGCCAAAAACTAGGGAAAAAGGCTAAAAAGTCAGCTAAATTGGCTTTTTTTCATTTTATATGATTTTTTTTTTTGATTTTGACAAAAAAAAATTATTTTTCTGTTTGCTAATGATCAAAAAATTTAAAAAGTATACTTATTTAAATTAATACTAAAAAAATTCAATAATACAAAAAAAAAAAATTAATTGAAACACAAGCTTAAACTTTATTGCACAATTGAATGACCAATTTTACGGGTCTTGCACAAGTGCATGATTTTGCTTATTTTTTCTTTTGTTTTGAATTTTTTTTATTTTTTTGAATGTTCTGATAAAATAAATAAAAAATAAATTTTTTAATTAAAAAATAAAAAAAACTCTCTAAAAACCAACATAAGCAATATAAAATTTAACTTATTAGCTTATTTTGATTTTATTTATTTATTTTTATTTTTTTATATTTTAATCAAAATAATTTACTTTTTTCAATCGTCTCGATAAGAAGAATCGAAAAGTATGATAATTTGATTAAACAATAAATTTATTTATTAAAAATAAAAATAAATAAAAATAAATAAGTAAATAATTAATTATCCCAAACATGGTTTATATTTGTAAATATCTCTTGACTCTTGCAGATTGAAAAGGAAAGAAAAAAAAGTTTGAGAATTCTTTAGCTTTAACTCTTTGTATACATTTGGCTGTTGATGTAACCATGGTTTTATCCCCAACTCCAAGTCAAATTCCATTTCCACAATTCCACGTATCTCCTAAGGAAATTACTTTCTGCATAGCCAATTAATTATATAAATCACATAAATTTAATTTTGGACATTTTCATATTAAAATTAATAAATGTTATAAATTTTATCTCAACGAGAAAAAATAATAAAGTAAAGATTTTTGACCAAAAAATTCTTTTTTACTAAAGACTTGTCTCATTGGCAACCTTGATTTTTTTAGACATTTTGACTAAAAATACAAAAAAGTTAAAATTGTCCGTTTGACAAAAAAAAATTTAAAAAAATTAAAAAATCAAATCAAAATAATAATTTTTAAAATATTTTATTCAAACTTTTATCACTTTTAAAATATAATAGTACTTTTTATTCATAACTTATTTACTACCACTACCAATTACATATAATTGTCAATATCAAATATATAAAATGATAAAATCATCAACTTTGAACAAAAATGTAAAAAAACTAATATTTTACCCAAACAACCAACTTTAAAATTCAAAAAAAAAAATTAACTTAAAAGCTAAATTACTAAACAATCTACTTTGAATCCAATTTAATTTTTTGGCTAAAATGCAAAAAATCATAAAAACTAGCTTTTAAACCAACTTAAAAGTTGATTTTTTTGCTTTTTAACATTTTTAACCAAAAAACTAAATTTATTCAAAATATGTTATTTAGTAACTTAGTTTTTAGGATAAATTACACTGACCTCCCATGAGGTTTCTGACAAAAATAAAAATCTCCCATGTGATTTCAAAAATATCACTAACCTCCCCTCATGTTTAATTTTTACATCAAATGAACCCAACAATTAAAATTTTTAACAGAAACCACCATCACCACCCCAAAATCACCCTCAAAACCACCTCCACACTGCTGCCACCGCCGTCCCTCTCTCTCTATCTTCCCCCCCCCTCTCTCCTCTATGTCATCTCTCTCTCGGTGTGGAGGTCGGCGGAGTGAGGGTTGGCAGTGGCGGGGGTGTGGGGGTCGGCGGTAGGCGACGCAAGTAGTGAGGGGTTGGTGGCGACGGCAGTGGCATGCGACATCATCTATGTAATATATATCGAGAAAGGAGATACCGAGAGAGGGAGGAGACGTGCTGGAAGTGGACAGCGGTGGCTGGAGACAATGCCAGTGAAGTCGCCAGAGGTGGTGGCGTACTGGAACGATGGCGGTTGATCGATCGGCGGTGGACGACGTCGCGAACGAGGCGGGGTGGCGCGCGCGGTGTTTTTCTTTCTTCTCTTCTATTTCTCTTTCTCTCGCTCTCTCTGTTTAAAATTTCGATGTCCAAGAGGGGCGTCAACGGTGAGGTGGCACGGCGACGCCAACGGGGTGGAGGCTGGTGGCGGCGGTGTGGGGGTCGGCGGTCGGCGACAATGTGGGTTTGGGGTGGTGTTTTGGGGTGCGTGGTGGTTTTAGGGGTGAGAGTGGTTTTAGGGTGTGGGATGGTAATTGTGATTTTCGTTAAAATTTTTAAATGTTTGGTTCATTTGATGTAAAAATTAAACCTGATAGGATGTTAATGATATTTTTGAAATCACATGAGATGTTTTTATTTTTGTCAGAAATCTCAGAGGAGCTCAGTGTAATGTACCCTAGTTTTAAAGCAATTTTTAAAAAAATTGATAATATAAGTATAAAGTTAATTTTTTTTACTTTTTGTTCAAATTGAACAATCTTGACATTTTATATATTTGATATTAACAATTATTTGGTATGTAATTTGGCTCCGGCTCAGCTCGGGCTCGGCGAGCTCTTGCTAAATCTTCAGGCCAGAACGGGCCGGACTTTTTTTTTAGGGGTCGGCCCAGGCCCTAGGGGTAAAGGGCTCGGATTTTGGCTACAGACTCGGACCTCGGGCCCAGGCTTGTGGGCGGGCTTTGACTGGGGCTTTTTTTTTGTTTTTTTTTGTTTAATTTTTATTTTTATTACTTTTATAGTTTTTTAGTTTATAAATTTATAATATAATGTTAATTTATTATTTTGTTAGTAGTAGTTAATATATTAACTTTAAAATTATAAACTTAAAATTTATTATATTATAGTATAAACTTAA
>JAOTRH010180908.1:0-12007 GCA_034768845.1 Heliamphora exappendiculata | reverse complement strand
GAAAGGGGAGAATCTCAGGAGTCAAGTAATGGGGGTTTAAGTTTTTAAATGGTCAATAGTATTCCATTTTAGTATGTAAATTATTTACACAATCCGTTGATATTGTCTGATTTAAAGCCCTTCGATTTTCTTCAATTTTCTTCTCTTCCTTTTTTTTTTTGCGGGGTCTTGGTTTTTGCTGAAAATTACCGTGCTTCTACCAGAATTTCTATCTTAAATGGGTTGCATTTGTGCTATGCCTTGAATGCTCCAGAGGTGTCTAGATGTAATTGATTTGGAATGTGTGCAATTATCTTTTTGGAATGAACTTGTGAATTAGCATTGGAGACATAAAATGAACATGCAAATAATGGTCGCATTTCTCAGAAATAAAAATGGCTAGTCTTTTACTCTTATTATCAAGTCTTTACATTAAGGTTTGATGTTTCTTCGTTGTGATTTTTTCAGGAGTTTAGATGATGTTCGGATGAATCTCGAAGTTCTCAAGTACTGCGCGGCAGTTTTATTCTTGGTAAAGCATGTATTGAAGTTTAAATCTTTATTTTTACTTAAGCATGCATTTTCACGCTTTGCCATCAACACATTGTAGAACTAAACTATGTCAGCACATCACAAAGTCTCATGTCTGAGCCCATCGTACAATTGCTTTAATGTTCATGAAAAACTCAAACATTGGATCATCTTTTCTTTTATTTACTTCTTGGGTATGTTTGCTGGAAGTTAGCAGAGTTGGTTCATGGAACTGTGTGCACTTAATTGGTTGTTTAGCAAATCACTAACATCTAATCTGTGCGTAGGAGTCGAGCCTCCCAGACATATTTACAGCTCGATCTGAGGGCTCCCATGGCTACGCGGATTTCTTAGAGCCCGATGAAGTTTCTATACCTTCTATTAGAGCGTGTCATGCTCCGTTGTATCTTGGAACTCAAAGAATACAAATATTGCACAAAGATATTGCATTGCAGCTTTGCTGTACTGAATTGAAAGTGCGATTTGGATTAAGTCAAAAATTTTTCGATTATGCTGGCCGGCCGCGGTTGAATTTTGTTGTGGACGCAACTCCAAACCTTTGCCGGGTTCTTGATGAATGTGATAGTCTTGCCCAGACATTGTCCATAGATTCTGGTAGCGGTTCCGAGTGGAGGCCTATAATGACAAGAAAAACTGGTTTCTTTAACTCACCTACTGTCAGATTGCAGTAAGTCTCTCTCTCTCTCTCTCTCTCTCTCTCTCTCTCTCTCTCTTCTTTTTTCGCTTTGTACATACAAGGAATGACTGATCAAAATTCAGATTAAGATGCTAAGTACGGTTTTGTTTCATTCTATCTGATATGACATTGAAATGTTAACATTTTTTTTCCCGGGTTCTGATTTTTAAGAAATAAAGTATGCACCTTTTATGTTAGTAATATTCTACTGTATCCATTCCAAAGTGGAAGAAAAATTGCCCATGCCAAAAATGTGAAAAAATCTTGGACTCTTGTGCCAACATTAAGGTGGAAAAGGAGTTATGACTCAAATTTTTGGTTCATTCTGTCCATTTGTGTTCACAGGCAAATGAAGTGTTGGTAGCTAGTAGCAGTACTCTCATACTTGTTACTGAATGCTTACCTTTTCTTGAGCATGGATCTTCTGTCCCGAAAATTTCACGTCACTTTGTCTGAGTACATTGAAGGCAGTTGGATTATGTGAGAATCCCAAGGCATGAAAATGTCAAGATATATCCAACGGTATTCAATGCATTGGGACATAAAGACATCTAATTTTCAGACAGATGATCCCTTGCTACTTTTATTTTGCAATTTCTCCAGCATTCCTACTGTAGCAGAGGGGAGTGTTTCTAGATGGGTCACAGACATTTCCACCACCCCACAGAGGATCGTGTTCAGTAGATTTGACACTGCAGAGCTTGATGCCTTGTTTACTCCGGGAACTGTTGTGGATGCATACTTCTCCTTGGACCCATACGATTATCAGCAGAATGCCGGTATTCGATTAGTGGCAAAAAAGCTGATCGTACATTCTATCTGATCGGGTATTTCCCACACAAATTTATAATAAGTTTATCTTAATAGGAAATTGCCGTTTGTGTTTGTGTAAGGTTAAATAGATCCGGTTAGTGGCGAAAAATTTGATTGTATGTTCTAACTGATCGGTCATCTCCTGCTTGAATTTATATTAAGTTGATCTTAATAGGAAATTGTCTTGTGTCTGTAAGCTTAGATAGAATGGACATGGATGCTGTAAGTGATGCCAAGTAATTATGGTATGCTTTTCATGGCTTCAAGATCATGTTGAAATAGCATTTTTAATGAATATCCTTTAGTTTTACTGTATATAATGAATGTATGAATAACCTTTAAAAGCAACATTCTCATTACAATGTGATAAATATGATATATGTTGGGATTATAAATTTTTAGCGAACGCTTAGATAGTGGATCTATGAGAAATGAATGTAGAAAATAAAGAACGAATCCAGAATAAATACATAAAAAATATAAAATTTGCATTGTTCACCCAATTGGGAATACATTTGTTTTGATATGACGTTGAACAATAATGAGGGTAGAATTGCTTATGCTAAGGTTAAAAGTTTTTGACAAATATCAAAGTACTACCATTGAGCATGTGTCTCAATGTAAATTACTTATTAGACTATACGTCCCTTAGTAATATATACTTGTATGTGCATTTAATAATTTTAAATCTATCCTTTTAAAAACATTTTACATTTTATAATGAGATAGATTGACATTTTTGCTTAGGTTTCGATTGATAATTAGCTTAAAAGTTAGTTTTTTTATTTTTTTTTATTTTTTTATGTTTTTAGTCAAAAAGCTAAATTGAATTCAAAGTAAATTGTTTGGTAATTTAGTTTTGAAGTTAGTTTTTTTCAAATTAGTTGTTTGGATAAAAAGCTAATTTGTTACCTTTTGTTCAAAATAGACAATTTTACCTTTTTATATATTTAATATTAACAATTATATATAGTTAACAATGGTAGTTGTACGGGAAAGATTCATAAATTATATTTATTTTGATGAGTTGAACGAGAATGTCTGACGAGAAAAATGATCACTGCCTTTATGAGCTATGTCCACCGGACTCCTGCAAAAAAAACTCCCAGTCGGTGGCCGGAGGGGGAGGGCCTCTGACGCCTAAATCAGTTTTGATGTAGAAAGATAAAACTCCATAAGCTCTGAACTTTTCCCTTGGATAAAAAATTGGAGCCTTGATTTTCTTAAAAATCAAGTCACATTTTCTCAAATCCGGGTCTTGACTTTTTTTGTTAAACGCTATGCAATCCTCCTTTAATACTCTTGTATGTGGAACAGAGTTTGCAGTCTTCTTTCATCGAATAAGAAAATCCCTTCCATCTGATTTCTCTGTCATTCTTCTACGGGTTGAACCGCATCTTATAATTTCTGATCCTTTCGAAAAATGTCTATAGCACACTATGATATGGCTGTCTCAATCTTTAGATTTAACAATCATGTCGTCCATATTCACCTCGACTTTCTTATATATATATATCATATTATGCGATAAGGTAGTGGCAGCCTTTTAATAGATTGCCCATGTATTCTTTAAACTGAATGGCTTCTTGCAATAGTAATAGGTGCCCCACAATATAGTGAATATTGTCTTCTCTCTGTTTTTAGGGTCCATTAAGATCTGATTCTACCCAGAGAAGCCATCCATAAACGAAAAAAGAGCGTGTCCTACTGTACTATCTACCAAGACATCAATGTGTGGCATGGAAAAGTCGTCCTTCAGACTAGGCTTGTTGAGATTCTAAAAATTCACACAGACTCTGATGCGTTCATCCTTCTTCAAGATCGGCATAATGTTGGCCACCCACCCACTTCGGATACTCGGTTACCATAAAGAATCCAACGTTGATCTACTTGGTGACTTCTTCTTTAATCTTCAGAACCTATTCTGGCCGTATCCTTCTCAACTTCTGCTTAACCGGTTCGGCATCGGGTACAAGGGGATGCGGTGTTGGGTAATAACGGCATTAATTCCGGGTATATCCTCGTATGATCATGCAAAAACGTATTTAAATTCTTTTAATAAAGTCATTAATTGTTCACATTCAACTGAAAAATAAGGAAGAACCAATTTGGACAATTTGTGGGTTAATTTCATTACCTAGATTTGTTGACAAAGTTTCTTCAATTATTAATTGAACACGATTTCTTCTTCTCTTTGTAGGAAAGCTTTTAATTCTTCGGAAAAATCCCCTTCAAATTCAAAATCATCAGAAAGCGTACAAAATAAATCAAGCAAAGCAGAATAATTAGAACCTTCGTTTTATTTTATTGATATCAAAGAGGTAGGGATTACAAAATTGAAAGCAAAAGAAGAGGGTGCACAGACAGTCGTGCCCTTGGACTTGACATTCAACTGATCATAACAATGCAAAAACTTACAAGAATCAGATTCTGACTTGAGACTTGAATCATGCAAATTATAAGAATCTAAAAATCAACTGTGACATTTAGTGCAGATGGAGGTGGGAAAACCTTATTGTTAATAAGATCTGGAATTTCATGGTGGAGTCTCAAATAATTGTCGGTTTGGTGTCCGTGGCTATAACAGTATGAGCAATATTTGGAGGGATCGTAGCGTGACGGTAAAGGATTAGGAGGTGATATTGGATGAAGAAGCTTTATCAACCCTTTCTCGATGAGTCGATCCAGGGTCGTGGTTAGAGAGATATTAAGGGGAGTGAAAACTCTCCTTCGCATTTTCAACTACGATGGCTGGTTGTTTTTGAGAGGAGGTGATAAAGGTGAAAAATTCGATCAATCTGATTGGGAGTTTAGCAAATTCACCTCGTTAGAGCGAGATGCAATGTTAGTGGAAGAGGTGGGATAGTTTTGGTTGTTGGATGGATAAGATCTTCTCGGCTTTTGGCTCCGCTCTACCTCATCGATATCACTAGACTGTATTGCATCTTATATCTAAACCCTGGCATCAAACAACTACTCGAATGTGAAAAGCGGCAGCGTGATCAAATAACGCATAGACCCCCCACATCTAGCATGCATTTTTTGACTCCTTTCGCCTTCCTTAGAACCTTTTCCATCCTCTCAATTTTATCTGCCAGCACAGATTCCTTGGATTGAGCAATATTTTCTTCCTCCACCACAGCTTGACGGGGGACGCGAGGCGGTGCAGCAACTTGTGGTCCGTCATAACCCCAATTATCACTTCAAAAATCTTCTCCGTTCTTGTTTAGATCATCTTGCTGCTCATTTGCACCTAGCAAGCGAGCCTAGATTGCTCGAATCTGGGGCTGACACTGGTTCTGTACCAACGCCTATTGTTCGACTGCCCTTTGTATCTCAGTAATTGCCTTCATTAGGGCTATCAAATTTACTTCAATTTTTGCCATTTCTAATGGTTCTGCGATCTGTTTAGATACTTTGTAAAGTCTTCCTATAGCCACCTGGCCCAAATGCGTATAAGATGCAGTTCTTTCTACCCAATGATCTATAACCGGAACAAACCTGCGACCCGAAGAGGAGAGGAGAAGCAAGCATCAGAAGCTTCTCGGATAGAACCCTGATGAAGACAACAAACCTTTTAAGCACGACATGATAAGTTGCGAGCGGATATGTAAGGATGCCTCGGCCAGGCCCCGGCCAGGCCACAGACCAGTAGGAAATCAAAAAAGACGGCATGGCTGCCAAAATCCCGAAAGGGAAGCCCAAAAGCCCAACTAACACTATACAAGGAAAAACCCCAAGAGAGCAGCTAAACAAAGATTCTAAGGAAAAAATTTAGATAGAACTTTGAGAGGAAAACCAAACAAGAGCCTAAGCCAAAACCCGGGCAAGAGTCCGGGGGAAAAGAGCTAATCTAAACCAAACAAAGGATCTAAACCAAAACCCCAGCGGAGCACTGGGAGGAGAACTATCCTAACCAAACAAAGGTTATAAAGAAAGCTCTGAAACCCAAGTAGAGCCCCAAGAGGAAGACAGACCTAAGAAAAACCAATGGTGCTAAATTGATAGCCCGGTAAAAGCCCTGGGAGAGAGAAAGCTATCCTAGACCAACAAAGGGTGTTAAACCAAGACCCCAGGAAAACCCCCAGGAAGAAGGTCGAGATCCTAATACAAACAAAGGTTAAAACTTAGACTCTGGTAGGAACCCGAGAAGGAAACAATCCTAAACCGGACAAAGGTCTAAAGAAAACCTGGACAGAACCCCGGGAGAGGAACTTTCCTAAACCAAACGACCAAGCAAAAGTCTTAAACAAATACAAATAAAAGATCCAATTAAATAAAAAACACATCCTATTAATTTAGTACCTAATGGGAGGGTTCTAAGCTATTACATGCAGAAAAAAGGCTAATTTGGTCAACACTCTTGGTACCTTCTGAATAAAGTCAAGAATATACCTCCCATTTCTAGTGTGGCACAGGACATAGTCAAATGGTACGCAATAACTCTTTTCCCGCACATGTACAAGCGTACGGAAAAAAGGCTTACCCGTCTTCCTAATATAGCCCCGAGATAATAAACTGACTGGGGTATCGGGTCGACCAAGCAGGGGGCTGAGAATGATGCAAATGCGTGCATGGATGCAAATGAGAAAGTCAAATTAAGAACCAATGGTGTCGCCATTTTGTAAAACCTATTCCCAACGGAGTCACCAGAAAATACTGTAGCGTCGGAATTTAGGGTTTGTTCAAAACTAAAATTGGGAATTCAAGAGTTTTTAAAAAAAAACCTTTTAACATCTTGAAAATCAAAATATTTTAAAAACCTTTTTTATGAAAAATGGAGTCGCCACCTGATTTTTGAGAAAAATTAAGAAAAACAAAAATAGGCCATTGATCTTTAAAACGTTTAATCAGATAAAACAAGGGTTCGGGGGATAAGATACGAATCGGTGAAAGTGTTAGGCACCCTGTTCACCCAACCGTGAGATTGGCATCTACTAATCATCATTGGGTCTTTAATTTTGTTTTTCAAGTGCATGTAAATACAGAAAACAGAGGATAAGAGAGAACATCCATAATCAAATAATAAAAATGCATAGCATATGTATATAGAACACCAAACAAATAATGAAAAAAAAATTTAGATCTTAAGGCATGCAAATTATAGCTAAATGATATATGAAGCAAACCGCATGCAATGCACAAAGTATAAAATCATGTAAATGAAGCTAGTAAACCCTAATTATGTCAAAATTAAATTAAGCATAACATGGATTTAAACAAAAAAGAAATAAATCTAAGGATTTCTAAGCCTCAGTCATACTGAACCACACTACAGACTACGTACTAGATGTCATATATAATATAATAAAATACTATAGAAAAATAATTAAGCCACTGGAAATAGAAAATGCTTGCGACCATAACCTATAGAGGTTGCGGTCGCAAGGTCAGAAGATCTAAAGGTTGTGGGCGTGAAGAATAAGCTCGCGACCGCAAGTATGTTAGTGCCAAATAGTTGCGCCTGCAACTACGGAAGTTGCAACCGCGAGGTATGTTGGCACTACTTTGCTGAATTTAAATAAACAGTGTATAGGGTGCTAACATGCAACGTGTGAGGTTGAATATGAAGCAGAATTACAAAAGTGAATTATAATTACCTTAATCAAAACACGATGAAGTCATAAAAAAAAGTTCGATACCAACTAAAATCTTAGAATTAAGCATTCAACAATTGAACAAACAAACAAGGTAATTGAGATGATAAAATTCAATGGCAACAAACTATGGAAATGAACCACGAACCACGAAACATGAACAACGAATGAAGAGAGTATGACATATGAATAATCAAAATAGTGGCATAAAAATAGCCTGATATAAATGATAACATCAACTCAAAATATGAAAATATGCAAATAAAACACACAAATAACAGGTTGAATCAAAATAATAAAGCATGCGAATAACAATATTAAAATTAGAAATTTAACCCGACCTCTCAACGAGGTAGAAAGTGTGGAAAGAGAAGTGTCGGGGTTCATAAAAGTATACCTGCGAAACGACAATCCGAATATATCATCAGGTCGTGTAATGCTCGTCTCTCCAATCACCGAAAAGGCTCAAGTTTCGGTACTTCGGGTAATGGGGGTGTATGAAAAGTTGGGGTTTTGGTCAATAATGCGGCAGAGTATCGACCTCAGAAATTGTCCTCCAAAAATCGTACCGAAGGTATGTATTAATAGACAATGTCAACTAATAAGGTGGTGACACGTCCCAAGCTCAAAAGATGCCAAAAAGGTTACAATTGCAAACTTTGAAGATTGCGGTCGCAACATTGAAGGTTGAGGCCGCAAGGTTTGTTAGGGTTTTCACAGGTTTCTTGTTGCAGTCACGACAACAAAGGTTGCGGGCACGACAACGAAGGTTACGGGCGCAAGGTTCAACAGTTGCGGGTGCAATTACTTGGGCCAGTGAACAATCAAGTCGTAAGGTTTGAAGGTTGCCACCTTAAGGCAGTGGTCTTATTCTTTGATTTTGCAGAGTACTAGATTTGAATTGCTTCCCGACGATCGTTCAGAGACATCATCCTACTCGTTTTTCCTCATCAGACACACCCGGATAAGTTTAAGATTCGGCATGGTCAAATTGGGGCGTCTACAACTGGGCTCGGCACCTAAACTAGGCTAGGGTTTTTTGCTGAAAATTGAGAGCTGGGCTCGACACCTAAGCTATCGAGAGTTGGGCTCGGCATCTCGGCTAGGCTAGGATTTTTTACTGAAAATCAAGAGCTGGACTCGGCACCTAGGCTAGGCTAGCATTTTTCACTGAAAATCGAGAGACTTGGCTCGGCACCTAGGCTAAGCTAGCATTTTTTGCTAAAAATCGAGAGCTGGACTCGGCACCTAGGCTAATCTAGGATTTTTTTGCTGAAAACCGAGAGTTAGGCTCGACACCTAGGCTAGGCAAGGATTTTTTTGGCTAAATATCGAGAGTTGGGCTCGGCACCTAGGCTAGGCTAAGATTTTTCACTAAAAATCGAGAGCTGAGTTCGGCACCTAGGCTAGGCTAGGGTTTTTTTGTTGATGGGCTACATGAGCTATACATAGTCCCTAAGAAGGAACTTGGTAACCGTGGCAGTAATATAACCGCAAATGAAATGCTTACCTATAGGGCCGAAAGACAAATCCAACTGTAGTGTTGATAACTTCAAATTTGGTGCCGAGAAGATAAATCCAGCTTATGAGTCTAAACGAATGCGCTCGGTTCAAATCCCATCTTCACAATATAGCCGTGTAAATTAAAGGTAAAACCACTACGATAAGGGGTGCTTGCATGTGCTGGTCCTGAGCGCCGAGCTCCAGTGCTAGGCTATCGAACTCAGATGGATTGCCTTGATGTCGAGAGATGTCTAGACATTAACAAACAGTCGCTAGGTGCCGAATATATGGTGGCTCTTATTCCAAAGTCAAAAATAAGTGAACAATACAAAAGGTTCACATCTCTCAAAGCCAAGCAAGATTTAGCCAATAATTCTAACCCAAAATCACTAACATTGCACCAATAGAGACTAATGATCGTCAATGAATGACAGCCAGCGGCAACAAAGGAAAACCCATTATTAGTGATGCCAAAGCAATAGTCTAAGAGCCTATAACTTCGGGACAAAATATTGTAGTTGAGCTAAGCCTGAATCAGGTAGCTCCATGCACCCAGATAGGGATAATGACTGTAGGTAACGAAAATAATTGAGCAACCACCATGTGCCTAGATAGTGAGCTGAGGGCTCCTCCGAAGTACCGAGCTGAGAGAAAGACCAAGCAACCATGAAGAGGTTGAGGTTTCTGGTACTGCCCTATGGGTGCCGAGATGAGAAATGCTGTCGAGCTTCGAGCTCCAGTGTCGAGATACCGCCGAGGTGCTGGGCAGTGGGTGAGCATACCTCGTGGAAGTCGAGATGATTAAGAGAATAGAAACCATGGTGCTGTGGTGATCAAAGATTACCGAGATACAACAATTTAGGTGTCGAATACGGATGAATTGCTAAGACGTAAGCCGAGGTGTAAGCCGAGATGCAAAGCTAAGAGGCAAGACATGGGGGAGCAACACCCATTTACTAGTTAAACTAGAGAGAAAAAACCCCATTTTTAGAGAGAGAAATAGGTACACTGTTCAAATAAGGAGTTTACCCAGAAGGTTCCAGCCAACCAAGCTGCTTGAGGTGCTAAGGTGAGGTGCCCACCCGAGATGCTAAGCCAAGGAGATGAGCTACCGAGAGATGGTGCTGATGGACTACCGAGATCCCAAGAAGATGAGCTTATGAGCTAAAATATTGTTTTTATTCAAGGATCGACTCATCGGGTGCCGGGTTGGTGAGCCGAGATGCATCGATCAGCAACTAAGAAGTTGGATAAACCTCCACTGTGGTTTGTTGGCGTGAGCTGTAAATTAGAGGGAGAATCCCCTCAATTATGGGTCAAACCATAATCACGGTCCTAATTTTGTATATAGCCTAATATAGCTCTACGTGTATTATTATATAATCTTCTATCTTTGTAAAGAAAAGATTGAAAAAATAAAGATACACTGTTTAAATATGGTATTAGAGCAGGATGGGTGAAATCCCCTCCTTACCTATTCGATCCTTAGCTGTTCGATTTAAATCCTAGCCCCTGTTCACCTCGTCACCGACGACGCCAAACCCAGACCTCGACGCCGCCCTCCGACGTCGGCGTCGCCATCTCCCTCCGCGGCAAGCCGATCACCATCTTCGCCATCCAACCAGGCGATGTATCACCACCGTCGCTGCTACCGCGCACCGTTCCAGCACCGCCCCTACGCCCTTCTCTCCTCCGTGCAACCACCTCCGTGCCGGCGCGCCACTCCGACGACCTCCATAGCCATTGGAAAGCCTCCTTTTTCATCTGTGGCACCCACCCCGTTCCCCCCTGTTTCCCCTGTATTTTTTCCCTTGACGAACAGGCCCCCTGGAACCTGTCCCCTTTCTTTTTACCCAAATCGAACCTGGTTTCGAATCGAATCTGGTTCAGAACCGAACCTAGCTCCAAACCGCATCTAGCTCCCAATCGAACCTGATTTCGAACCTAATCTGGTTTCGAACCGAACCTACTTCTGAACCGAACCTGATCCCGAACCGAACCTAATCCCGAACCAAACCTGATCCAGAACCGAACCTATTCCCAACCTATTTTTTATCCTGAACCACTCATTGGCAGGACGAAAGGACAACCAAAGAAGCCATGGTAAATCCGATTGATGGTGGTACTTCCACAGACTCCATCCTTGAAGATTTGACATCAAGAATGACGACAGTGTTGACCAACAATCAAACCCACCAACCGACTTATGATGCTTTCGCTGCACAAATCGGCATTAAGTTGGATGGCACCAACTATGTCCTGTGGTCCCAAGTTGTTGAGATGTATATCTCGGGCAAAGACAAATTGGGATATATCAATGGTGACTTTCCACAACCTAAACCTACAGATCCGACTTTTCGAAGCTGGCGAATTGAGAATGCAATTGTCAAAGGGTGGCTGATCAACTTTAAGGACTCGTCCATAATCAGTAATTTCATTCGCTTTTCCATTGCAAAAATGGTATGGAATTCTATTGCTACCACGTATTTTGATGGAACCGATACTTCACAAGTTTATGATCTGAAAAGACAGGTGACTAGAATGAGGCAAGCCGGGGGACCCATTGAAACTTATTACAATGATCTTCAAGGCTTGTGGAGAGAAATTGATTTTCGGTGTCATAACCCGATGACCTGTGCTACTGATGTACAAAAATATAATGCAATCCTATAAGAAGATAGAGTCTATATCTTTCTTGACGGATTGGATGATTGATTGGACGAGATTCAAAGTGATGTGTTGTAGATACGACCTTTCTCTACAGTATAACAAGCTTATGCTCATGTTCGCCGAGAGGAGATTCGGTAAGAAGTGATGCTTACTAGTACCGACACGACTGGAGCTGTTATGGCATCAAAAGGACTCAAGATCGGACAGCAACAACCAC
>JAOTRH010180897.1:0-12008 GCA_034768845.1 Heliamphora exappendiculata | reverse complement strand
TTATTGTAATTGTTGAAAGTTAATAAAGATGAATTTTCTGGATCACCGAGCATGTATATATTTTATTTTGACGTTGGTTTGCCTCCCAACAAGTCCTTGGTGTGATGGTTGCATGAGTAAGAAATGTTAACTTATGTATTCAGGGTGCACTGCATGAGGCACAAGTAGGGTGGAAATATCGGCCTGTGACACATTACTTACATAATGCTCTCAAGAAATAAAAATATTCGATTTACATTAAGTGAGAAAATCAGTAAGTAATCCCGAAGTACCTTGTGACATCGCCTACGCGATATTTTCGATAAATAAAATGTGCGATGTGAAATCACGTCGTTATATGCGAAGTGTTTTAGCTATAGGTGATTAGATAGAAGCATCGTTTAAATAATGCTACGTAGTACTTTAAAACTATCAAATAATTACTCCGTTAAATAGGTCATACTTTGTCTTCCATCTATCTAATAAAAATAAATTATTATTGTATTATTCGAAATATTTTAGATTACATCATAAAATAAGAGCAAAAAGTTGTGATTACCGAATAGTTAGTCACACGTGAGAGTATGATTAGAAAATTTAGGATCGAGAATTAAATTCCCGTGACATTTCAGGTGGGGGAATTGGACGGCCACTTGGACAAGAACAAAATGTGAAGCAGACAAACATCATTTCTGAGGATAATAAAGCAACTCCAAAACAAAGGAAAGCAAAAAAGGGTATCCAACCACACACACTTAAAAAAAGCTAAAAGCCTAAAACACAGATCATGATGATGATAATCAATGAAAATAGCAAAGCAAATCCCTTATTCAGGTTTGAAAGCGTATGAACGGAAGACTAATTACCAACCATCACTTATATCACTGGCACTGCCGCTGCCCTTTTCCCTCCTCTTTTTTTCTGTTGTCATTGCAGCCACCACCACCATTATATTTGCCTTTTTCAACAACCCATTTCATCCTTTTCCCACACCACAAACTCCAAGCCTCTCTATCCATCTCTAGGTTCCTATATATACTTATGTAATCTGTCGATAGATTCAAAGATCTCTACATATATAGACTGAAAATAGATACATAATATATATGTGTGTGTGTGAAGTGAGAAGGTAGGTAGCTATGTTGTTGAGAAAAGGGAATGATTTGGCAGTTGTTTTGGTAGTTTTGGGGGTCCAGACATGTTTGGCAGAGATGAGTAGAGGAAGCTTTCCAAATGGTTTTGTTTTTGGGACTGCCTCTTCTGCTTACCAGGTTTTGTCTTTGCCTTTTCTTCTCCTATTTAACATTCATTCATTCATTCATTCGTTGAGTTCTTTCATTTCATTATTTTGGGGACAACCAATTAATTACCTTTCATATTCCTCTATGGAGGCTCATCAAAATGGATTCTTCAATTTTCTTGGACTTGATTATATATATATATATATATATATATATATATCTCTCTCTCTCTTCTGGCTGTAGAAAGAGAGCCACGCATCAATAATCTTTTTTTTTCTTTCCTGATTTCACTTTTCTGGTGATTAATTGGACTACTAACTTTCATTAAGTCCTGCTTTTAAGACGACTTTAGGCACTTATTATTTAATTGCAAACAGTATATATTACATTGTATATTTAATCGAGATGTACATAAACTGGTCCAAACACCCTGAGTTATCAAATAAAAAATTGCACTGCAACAAAAAAATTTTTTTATCGGGTTTGAAGTAACACCAAATGAAGGATCTTTCTTTATATATTAGTATACAGAATAATTTATGCCAGGTAACATTCAATTTTTTTTTGTTGAGATTCTTAAACATCTTAATTCTTCATTGTTGGGTTGTGGTTTCTACATAAAATGATTTGTACAATTGTACATACATGCATATTCTGTATGTATAGTGTATATATGTATGAATATGTTGTACGTATATTGACAGTCTCTTCCTCGAAAAGAGTGCATGAAGGGTATCTTGGTCAATTCACGAAGAAATAGTCCGTTATTATTGGGAGAGTGGGCCACAAACGTTTCGAGAAAATAGGGGACCGCAACAACTTACCGTTAAAACCACTTTATTTTGACTATTAAGGCCACAGTTGAAAATCGGTTTTCAGTCGAGTTTTTTTATTTATTTTTTGTTTAAAGTAAAATCAAAAAGTCTGATTTAGCTTTTAATCTTTTTATCTTTTTACCTAAAGTTTTCTTTTATAATTTTTAGAAATAATTAATTTTTATTATACACATTTTTTTTTTTATAAAAATTATATTTTAAAAATTGTCAAATCTATCAAATAAAATCGATATTAGATATAAAATTATATAAAAATAAATTTTAACAAAATTATATCAACTTTAAACAAATTTTTTTATTTTATTGGCTTATCCAATTTAGAGTATCTCAAACACTTTTTAAAAAAATAACTAGCCAAAATACAAAAAAAAAAATACAATATCTATTTTAACTAATTACTTTTTTATATATACACTCCAATACTACTATTTATTTTTGCTATTCATTTAAACTAAAAGCATCTCCAACAAATTTTCCATATGAGACTGTTAGGTAAAATAGATACAGGCCTTTATCTAACTAGCTATTATAGAAAAAGTATTTTCTGCTAACCAAATGCTAGCTATATTTGGTAGCAGAAAAGACTTTTCCTATAATATGAGTAGCATAAATACTTTTTTTATAATAGCTAGTTAAATAAAAAACATGTTAGAGTGATTTAAATCAGAACATGTTAGCTATTTTAACAAACATGCCTTATTTAGAGAACATGCTAATAATACCCTTAAAGCGACTCTAAATAAAAAACTTGACTTAAAACCAAATTGACAAACGAGGTCTTAGTTTCACGGCTTTATATTTATGTGATATTTTAGTTTAGGCCCGTTTTGTCAATTTTTGCTTTTTAGCTTTTTAGTTAAAAACATAAAATATTTTTTAATTTTTTGATTTAAAGCGCTAAAAAAAACTAACTAACGTAGCCTGTTAAGCAAAAAAAAATACTCAAAAAGTTAAATCAAAACACTAATTCTTAAAGTATTTTATTTAAATTTTTACCACTTTTTAAAAATAATAATATCCCTCATTGTTAAGCCAATTATATATAATCATTATTATTAATTATATAAAAAGGTAAAATTATTCAATTTGAAAAAAAAAACTAACTTATTGTCCAATTAACTAATTTAAGAAAAACAAGCTTATAAACTAATTTATCAAATATTCAACATTAAGTCAAATTTAATATTTTAACTAAAAATACAAAAACAAAAAATAAAAATATTTATTTTTAAATTAGTTGCCAAGACCTAATCTATGATCTTGGTAAAGGTTTGCATGAGAATCCCAAGTTCTGTAAAGGGATGTGGCCTCTTTTTGTCCAATAAAGATAGTGAAGACCAAAGCCTGCTAAAGTCTCAGTTGCTTCTGTGCTTAGTTTCAATCTTTTGCATTTATAAAGGAAAAAGAAAAGGAAACAAAAGACCCCCAAAGAAAATGAAGGAATTTTTTTCATGAATTTTTAATTTTTTAATATTAATTTTAGTTATAAGTTATAAATTTTTTTAAATACCCACCTAATTTTTACTACAAGTTATAATTATTTTTTCTTCTATTTCAGTTATAAATTATAATTTTTATCAAACAAGTACAATTTCTGTTACAAACTACAATATATAGGGTGGTATTTAACAAAACTACTGCTAATAACTTATAAATTATATCTTGTAATAAAAATTGTGAGTATTTGATAAAAATTATAACTTGTAACTAAAATAGAAAAAAAAATAAATATAAATTATAGCAGAAATTATGAGTATTTAAAAAAATATGTAATTTCTAATTAAAATTAGTTGTAAAAAATTAAAAATTACTAGCAATAGCATTCCTAAACATTTCATAAGTTACTAGTTTTAACAATGACAAACACCACTAATAAATTATTTTTTTCTTCCCTTTTTATTAGGTTAGAAAAAGAATACTGAGATAAAAAGACTCTAGCACATATGCATATATTAAGATTTGAACACCCGTGATGCGCCAATAATTCACTAAATAAAAATGTACCTATATAAAACTGTATTCAAATAAAAACATAACAGTTAACAAAGAAAAATGCTAACAAATTGAGTGGTGGAGTAATGTGATTTTCAAATCGTATCCCTAAATATAATTTTAAAAAATAGAGCTTTAATAGGCTTATTGGATGAAAGAAAAATCTGAAAGAACGTAAGATGCAGTAGTTCTTTAATTAATAGTTAAAAACAAGAAAGGTTTAGAACGATCGAGCCTCCAAATGCTTTCGTACTGACGTACCTGCAAAACAAACATCTCGGTCGGCAAGAGGCTTTCCAAAACCCAAACCCAAGTTAGATGGGTCTTAAGATGAAATATTCTTAAAAAGATAAAGTTATAATTTTATACATTTGCTGTAGGTGGAAAGCTAATATATATAGAGAATGAGAATTTGTCACCCCTAACTCATGGTTAAGGACTGTTAGGTTAGGTTTAGCCCCTATGGTTAGTTTTTTGTCACTACAATAAGCTCCCAACTTCTATATACTCCGTCAAGAGAAGGTGAAAGCATCATGTATCCTCAGACCGTGTCAACAAACTCCATTGAATTATGCTATCTTTCATCTTCTACCCGAATTAAGGCTTTTTGTACTTAGCCGAGCTAGGTTTTATGATTAGTGCCTAGATATGCTTGGGCTTTGCTGTCTAGCCCGAACTAGAACTTTTAGTGGAATGTTAAGTCGTTTGAATATGAAAAGCTCTCAACAGAAGATGTAAAAATCTCAAAATTGTCACATTTTGAGATTATCATGACTTGTGCCAAGCAGCAATCCTTCCAATGCGACTGGGGCTTTTCCCGCGTAAGCAACTAGCTTTGCTTTTGTGCCTGGACTTGACTCCGAGGCCAAATGGGACCTTTCATTGCCTAGCCGAGCTAGGGCTTCCTTGCCCAGGCTTAACCCGGAGGTCAGCTGTGACTTTTCATTGCCTAGCCGAGTTAAGGCTTCTTTGCCCAAGCTTAACCTGGAGTTCAACTGGGACTTTTGCCTACCCGAGCTAAGACCTTATAATTAGTGCCTAGCATGCTAGGGCTTTAAGTCTTGTTGATCCTATAATCGTCAAGAGGACTACATTTGCTTCAGTGATAATCTTTGTGATGATTCCCGAGCTACTTTGCTGAGTTGAGAGTCCGAGCTGAACTTCGTAATAATCTGAGATAATCTGTGATGCTCAGAAGCTCTGGAGAGGGCGACCCGTTGAGCTGGGATCTTTGTTCCATTTCCCCTGAACATGCTTGTTTCATAGATCCAGGCCAGAAGGGGAGACTAGAGCCCCCAATTTTTCGGAGAGCTTGAAATCTTGAATTCCCTTTTTGCAAGGTATCTTGTCATTCAGCCCATCAAGATGTCATTGAGTTGGATGATGACGATGTTGTCAATGATGTTCCAGCCGAAAGGTTGCCAGTTATAATAATTGAATCGGACGATGAAGAGACAGGACACCAGATATCTTTTAGCCCGTAGTGCTGATAGGATTTTCTATTTTGAGCCAGTTGTTTTACTGGGTTATAAAATCTTCTATTGTTGTAGGACCACTTTGCCCTTGTCCTTCCTCTATGCATAATTCTAAAGCAAAAATAAGCACTAAGCTCCATGCATAGCTGGGTTGCCAAGCTGTGGAGCTTGAGAAGTCGAGCTGCGAAGCTTAAGAATTCGAACAGTGATCTTTGCCGAGCTTTTGCTGAACAGTGGAGCTCGAGTCTTTACTGCCTAGCTAAGCTAGGGCCTAGCTGAGCTAGGGCTTTGTTGCCCAAGGCTTGACCCGGAGGTCAACTGGGACTTTTCTACCTAGCCGAGCCAAGACTTTCTTTCCTAGGCGTAACGTGAAGTCATGGGGACTTTTTTGCCTAGCCGATCCAGGACTTTCTTACTCAGCGTGACGCGAAACCACCGGGACTTTTTTGCCTAGCCGAGTCTGGACTTTCTTGCCCAGACGTGACACGAAGCAAACAGAACTTTTTTGCCTAGCTGAGCCAGGACTTTCTTGTCCAGGCGTGACTCAAAGTGACTCAAATTCACCGAGACTTTTTTGTGCCTCAACAGCTGCATCGGTGATATCGTCTCTTCCCGAAATGCTTCTTTAATTCTTCCATAAATATATTGAGGACCACATAAGCCCGTCCTCTATTTTGCTGAGCTGGTGGTCTTGATGTTCCATGCAACCCTCATAAGAGGTTATTCTTTTCATATTATTGATGACGTCATCCTCAGCAGCCGAAATTGAAGTTGTTGCCAATTTCTCAAGCTGTAATCTCCTCTGTAGAGATCTTGTCCAATGCTTTTTCTCTAGGAGAGGATGGTTGCTGCAGTGTTGAACAGGATAGAGATTGTCGAGACGTTGGCAAATTTCTGTAGAGAGAGAGTCTTGAGTTGTTTGTGTTGAGTTGTTTGTGCTTTAGAAAGAGAAACCATCACTGTTCTTGCCCGGCTCGGCCATGGATGGGAGCTTGGTCGAGCAGCTCCGAGAGAGAACACCATGCTGAGCTTGTGAAGCCGAACTGATGTGATGAAATGTATAGTCAGGTGCCACGAGCTGAGATGATACCATGTAATAAGCCTCTAAGAGGCCGAGCCACAAGAGAGAACCGCTGAGCTATTCATTACCGTGCTTCGAAGAGGACTAAGCAGTGGAGACGGATTGAGTTTTCAAGCCTTGTGGGACTGTGCCGAGTGCCAGTTGCCGACCCACTAAGACACCATGACCGAGCTTCACAGATTTTGGTGTTCATGAGCTCCGAAAGTATAACTGAGTTTGACGGTTGTTGTAGGTACCTTCGAGCTCTGAATAATGGTGGCTGATCGTTCGAGGCATTGCCGAACAAGCCGAGATCTGACCGAACAAGGAGCTTTGTCGAGGAGCTTTACCGAGCTCTGAGGGGCGTCGTTGTCCAAGAACCAAGAGCCAAGCAGTGATGGGGGGCTACTTTGCCGAACAAGCCTGGTTGGACCTGTGATGTTGAGCAGCGAAGATGTCGAACCGAACTACAGAAATACAGAACAAAGAGCTTCTGAGGGACCGAGCAACAAGCATGGACGAGCGGTAGCCGCCGACCTTCCGGGTGATGGAACTGACTCGCCGTGGTTTGGATGAGAGAGCACTGTTGAGTGCTTTGGAGCCACTGCCATGGATGGGAGCTTTGCCGAGCAGCTCCAAGAAAGGATGCCGAGGGGTTTCGCCGGGCGTTCTGTTCGGCACTTGCTGCCTGTGTGGAATTTGAACCCACCATGTGCTTCGGAGGAGAGGGTTTTTCTGGAGAGAAAAAACCTAAAAGTGCCTTCCTTTGATGCCGAGCAAGTGAGCTTGAGAGCCGAGCAGTGGAGATGGCCAAAGTTTGGAGAGTGGTTGTGGTGTCGAGACTAAAAGCCGAGCTTCTGATGCCCCGATCATACCGATGTTGGGAGATTTGCCACCCGTTTTCTCATTGTCTCACACTTTGCCCATCGTTTTTGTTTTGCCGATCTGTGGAGCTAACCATGGCCGAGCTCCGAAGAAGGTGGGAAGAGTTATCGCCGATCTTGCCACGATTTTGAGTTGTACTGCTCTGAAATCTAGGAAGACGAGTTGAAGTCCGCTGTGCTATAGAGGAATAGAGCTTCCCTCAACTCTGCCGAGCACACACATAGGGGTATGCCGAGCAACACATTGGTCGATTGAGCAACAGGAATACGCCGAGCTTACCTACACTGAGCACACGTGGTGCTTTTGGCACACATGGTGCTTTTGTTGCCAGGCAAGCCAATACTTGAGGAATCAAGCACACTGAACCTCATAAAGCCGAGCTTTGTATGTTGAGCTCCGAGTGAAATACCAAGTTTCGAATAAGGGCTAGGTTGCAGAACTCTGAAGTACTGAGCCCTGAGATAATCTATAGGCGAGGGCTTCTCCGACCTTGGAGCTTTACCGAACCTCGAGAGGCCGTGGGTGATCTTCATACCAAGATAAAAGTGGTGAAGCTACAAGACTGAGCTGAACATAAGGTGAAAATAAATTACTTTTCAGTTGAAGTTGACAGCCTCTGAGAAGGAAGCTAAATCAAGAGCGTAGATGGTGACTTAGAGGGCGAAAGTACGAAGTGGATAAATTGTGTCAGAAGCCAGCTGTGTAAAGCTTTTAAAAAGCAAAGTGGTTTAAAGAAAACCATGGGCTGGGATGAGTGGTTTCTGAGGCATATTGGCAGAAAATCATTAAGCTGCTATGTGAATATTTAGCTTTTCAGTCACGTCGTTTTCAGCTCAAGGTGGAGGCCCTGAAGTTTCTCCTTCAAATCCAGAGATTTTGTTACCGGGAAGAAGAATAAAACTCGCCGGAGAAGTCTTTTGTCGTCGGAATCAAACGTGCTTGGCTTAAAAAGCTCCTCCGGCGCCGGAGCTCCGTAGTGTGATCGGGAGTGAGAGAGAGCTTGAAGTCAGGAAGTTTCCCACTCAAACTCAGATTTTCTGTTGAAAGAAAATGTACCTGTGCGCGGTACAAATTGTTTGGACTTGTTCGGCACAATCAGGATCAGATGAACTGGTCCAATACTGATGACTCCGAATAGAGTATGGGCTGGACTCCTTGTCTTCCGTACTCACTGGACGCTCCTTGTTCTGTCGCCGAACACCTGCAACCTCCAAGAATACCGTTAGCGCCTACCGGTCGGTTATGACCGGGAGGCACTCCGACGCTCAAGTTAGATACCTCTCTGAGAGGTCTCTAAGTAAGAGTTTTTGGGATTAAAAATTGCGTACCTGGCGGTGTGGGGGTGCTTCTCTTTATATAGGGATCAAGATTGATGGAGGCTGAATTCTCTTAGGATTCTGCCTCCTATCAGTTAGGAATTGTTTCCTATCTTAATGTGATTTGATTATGATTTGTTACCATCTGTATGGATCTGATGTTGATTTGTTCTCATCTTGTATATCGGATCAAATCGTATATAAGATGGAAACTATCATTTCCATTTAGGGGGCCGACATGGGCCTCATTGGTCCGGGCTGCCCCTTTATGGGGTGGGTCAAACTTGTAGGGCCCGAACAACTGGTTATTTGGGCTTTTGGTTTATTGGAGCAGGCTGTATGGGAACCTGCGTATTTGGGCTGGACCTTCGGGCCCAGAATATTTTTTCCACCTTCAACTGCCCCCAGCTTTGGTCCTTGATCAGCTGGCCTATTCGGTGAAGTGCCAGAACTTTGAATCCTTGTACGGTTGGCAATTCATGTTTGTACGGTGTGCATGTGGCCGAGTTATTCGGGGTATGCATTGAGTGATGGAGTTCTATGAGGCGATCCGTTACTCGGAGTCTTCTGCTCGGTTATTTGGGGATAGCTAGACTGCCCAGATCCCTTAGGCTCCTCTCATAACTGATGATGGCTGGCCTCGAGCCTTGCATGGCTGACGTGGCGCGCCCTGATTGGATTAACGGGAGGGCACGCGTCGTTTCAGGGAACTGCGTAATGATTACAAATGGCGCATTTAATGCCTGTCTTTTCAAATCTCGTGGGTATAAAAACCCGTTTGGATGGCTTTTGTCGCTTTTTACCGTTTCTGAATTTCCTCTCTGAAAACCGTTCTTGTGATTTCCGGCGAACTGTGCTCCCACTTCCGGCGATGTATTTTTCTAGAAACCGGCGAACTTCCACCGTTGGAAAAACTTGTAAGCATCTCGTATTTCCTTTTGCTGCTCTTTTGTTGCTTTAAGCCCAGTTTACCTTCGTTTCTTCCTCCCCTTCTCTTTATTACTCGTTTTCTCCAGAAAGATGGCAAACTCAGGAAGTTAGTATCGACGCCGGCGGCAATGCATGAGTTCCGGCATCGATACAATGTTCCGGACAATGTTAGCATCACCCTGGCCAATCCGGATGACTCCCGAGAAGGGAATTGGGAAAAGCTCTCCCTTCCACTTGTTGCTATTGTGGAAGGGAGTGTTCGGTTCCCAATTCATCCCCTTCTTCGGCGAGTACTTCGGCATTACCGGGTAAGCCCCATGCAAGTATCCTCTAATGTTTTTAGAGTGGTCACGGGAAATGTTGAGCTAAACCGTATCCTGGGTACCGATCTAGGCATCTGAGATATAGTTTACTGTTACAACATGGTGAAGCACTCCTTCGGATCATACTACCTCAAAGCGAAGAGGGTGGCTGAGAAACGCGTTATAGAATTACTAGACTCCGGTAAGGATGTCGACGACGATTTCCTGTACATACGGGAAACTTCGAGTTCGGTCCCAGGGAAGAACACGACATCTTCACCATCCCTCGAAAGGACGGACTGGGACCCGGTAGGTCCCCCCACAACCTGTTTGTTTTTATTTCTCATCGGGTACTGTTTCTTAGTAATAACCGAACTCTTATTTTTGCCTGCTCGGTGTAGGTGCCATTGCTAACAATCCTTCTCGCGGGCCCCTTCCTGGTGTGCACTTGGAGGACTTGAAGAAGGTCTGGCGTACGAGGGCTTGCCCGAACAAAAGAGGCTAGGCCGTGCTGCTCGTATACTCCTGAAATATATACCGACGTATAGGAGTTTCATTCGGCCGGATACGTTAGGTGTTCGAATTGCTGCCCCTGCCTCGGCGCCAATGGATGTGCCGAAAGCCATTGTCCTACCATTCACTCGAGCAGAGAGACAAGTGACCGTCACTCAGCCTTCCCTGGCTGCTGCTGAGCTGGGTCCTTCAAGTCCTGGGTATACCATTTCTATTTCTTTATCTTCTTCCTCCTCCATAGACTTTTTCGTTTTTTAAGATCTTGCGGAGATGACGCAGAAGAAGGCTCCTACCGCCGACCTTACCTAGTTCCTCACTCTCGGTGGGCCGAAGAGGAAGGTAACCGTCGCAGCAACCACCCCAGCCAATTTGGCCGCCGAACTGACAGAGGAGGCCACTCCGATCCCCAAAGTGGCATCTCAACCTCCCCTAAAAAAGTTGAAGAAGGTCGGGGGCTCCCCTCCAAAGGACAAAGGGAACGGGAAGGAGAAAGAGAAAAGGGAGAAGGAGAGAAAAGAGAAGGGAAAAGCTGTTGCGGAGCAGTTTGGGGAAGCGGAGCCGTGGTCTCCCTATTTTAAGAAGGGTGAGCGGGTGATCAATGTTCAGGACCGGGCCAAGTCCCCGGACACTACTTTTGCTCTGTCAAAGGCTTTATTGCTGCCGGCTGATATGGAGGAATCCCAAAAACTCCCCCACGAATAGCTGGTGAAATCCTCCATTCGCCATTCTATCCAGGTACTCTTTGATGTTCTTCTCTTCGGTCATCATTGTTATTTTTTCTGGCTTTCTACTAAGTTCCTCCCCCCCTTTTTTTAGGGCCTTCAGTGTCTGGTGGCGACCATGGAGAGGCTGGAAGAGAGAAAACTGGAGTTAGCCAAGCTCTTATAGCAGAACCAACAGTACCTTCAGCAGATGTCGAAGCTAGAGGCCGGCATCTGGGCAAAGGACAAGCTGTTCGGCACTGCTCATGCACGGCTTTCCGAGCTGGAGGTCTTCGAAATTGCTTTGAAGAGCCGCTTAAAGGAGAAGGAAAAATCCCTGGCTGACACAGTAGTGCTCCTTTGGAAAACGGAAGCTGAACTGGACGCGGCGAAAGAGGAGGCTACAAAAGCATACTCGGCTGGTGTTGCAGAGGCCACTGAAGATTACAAATCCCAAATTCCAGGCCTCCAGGACGTTATTTTTTGCTTCGCATGGGAGGATGCCCTCAAGGCCGCTGAAGTTGATGCCTCTTATCCATTATATGCCAACGTTCCTTTACCGAGCAAACAAACTGAAGAGGTTAGGGAAGCTGGAGCTGGTAATGCCGAAGCCGTCGTGGAAGGATCCGTGGAAGTAGAGGCTATGGCTCCGGTGGTGGTCGAGGAAGTAGGTACACCGGTGGAAACGACTGAAGATTTCATGGCCGCGCCTTGAAGACATTACCTCTTTCTTTTTCATTTATTATTCTTGTACGGCCCTTCAGGGCCTTTTGTTGTA
>JAOTRH010180886.1:0-12008 GCA_034768845.1 Heliamphora exappendiculata | reverse complement strand
AGAAATGAAGTATTAGTGCTGGAATAAGAATAAGTACCAAGTTTAATAAGAATGTAATATGAAATTGAATAAAAGAGGGGTTAAGAGGATGAGTCTGAAACTTTGAAAGTTAAGCAATATGAGTGAATCAAAGCTACCTTTAAAGATTATGACAAACAGAGATGTGTTAGTAAGTTGGTAACTGATTAAAGGGAAGACACAATGAAAGGAAGAAATAAAGAAATAGAGGAAGAAGAAAAAAAAAAGAAACTAATGGGAAGAAAAGAAAAGACAAGAAATTAAAAGATAATTTAAAGATTGAATAAGAAAGGAATAATGAGTCTAGTTAATATGAAAGAGAGAATGATTAAAGATAAGTTAAAAGGATGTGTCACAAATTTTAAGAGTCATAGGAAAAAAAATGAACCAGTACTATCTTTTAAAGTTTACGATAAATGGGGAAGTGTGAGTTGTGAAGACGAGGAAAGAAGATAAAAGTTAAGGTGCTTGCAGAATATTCTACTCATTCACACCTCACAAGTCATGCATTACACTTTCTTTAATCTTTATCCTATGAGCTCCGGCTCACGTTGGTTGCATCAAACATTTTACACGTTTAAAGAGGAAGAAAGAGACGCGACATGAAGTCTGGTTAGAGATTAAAGTAAATGAAGAATGAAAGATATTTGTAGTTTGTAATTTTACATAATGCATTTAGTATTATGGAATTTATAATGTTATTGGTAATTCATGGATGCCTGTAAAGAAACATGCATTTATGTCTCTTTATATATATATATATATATATATATATATATATATATATCTCACGTAGTTGATCATGAGATTTATGTTTTGAAGTGTAAAAGACATAATAAGTTTTTCTTAAGCAATAGCATGTATATTGAGGATTGGATTGAGTTGATGAAACCACAGTGATGGAAAAATCAATAGTTATGTAATTGTTGAATTGTGTTTGTGAGTTGAAATCCAGGCCAAACCTGAGTATAAACTGTTATTTGAGTTTAACAGGTTTTCAGAAAATTTGGAATAGTCCAAAAAACAAAAGAAACTCCGCCGAAATTTTGAATTTTTATACTTAGAATATTTCTAAAAGATGGGAGTGTAACATCTTTTAAAACAACTTAAATCCAAGTGTTTTTCTTTAAAAAAGGTTCTAACCATAAATTAGGTTTTATAAAAAGAAGTCCCCTCAATTATTCTGTAAAGTTGGGTTATCAAGTGAGGTTCACGTGCCTCGGAGTCGAGGGCGTGGCAATTTATGTACCCTTGCCTTGTCTCCATGTTTATATAAATAATGATTCTTAGACAAGTAGTTCTAATTTTTGGTATTCTCTCATTAGCCATCTCTTGGAACTTCTCTCCATTCTTTTTCTCATTCATCTTATTTCTTTTGTTCTTGAAATCTAACTTGGTATCAGAGCTACTCTTAAATTCATTTTTGTTGCTGTAATTGTTTCTTGCCGCTCACCTAATCTGCAAAAATAGAAAAAAAAAAAGTATGATCGACTAGGGTAGAAAAGTTTCTCAAATTTTTTCTAAACTATTTGGTGTTGCTTTCCCAATTTTTTCTTGTTTTTCATTTTTTTCAAACCCTACATTCGAAATCTAGTTTTTCTCGGGGGATTTGTTTCCATAGTTGCTTGAGTCCCTCTCCTAGGGTGCAAACTAAGCATTCTTGATGGTACTCTAGCAAGCTTTTTGTGGATTGACACGTTTTTTTTTTTGGCTTCTCAAGGGTTCAGCAGTGGTGCTTTTGGCTCGCAGCTTCAGGTTTTTGTTTCTGTTTTTGGTTTCTCAAGGTTCTGTGGCTTACAACAGGTCGATTTTAGGTTCCCTTTGTTTTGTTGCTTCTTCTTTAGTTTCTTTCGACTATTGCGAGTTCTCCTGGCCTGGTGGTCATTGTTTCTAATTTTTTGGTGACTGATCTGTGCTGATTATTGAGTTTTGGGTATCATGGACATGGACAAGCTGTCAGGTAGCATTGTTCGGTGAAGTTGGACAACAATAACTACCTTATTCGGTCTCTCTCTTGTAGTTTGGCTATTACTGCTCAAATCTTGACCTAATATATCACAGGGACTAGTAAGGAACTCAGGATAGATGGATCAGCTTGTGAGAAATGGTGCTCCGAGAATTCTCTGGTTATAACCTGGTTGATTAATTCGATTCAGCTAACTATCAGTCGTATTTCTTACTACAAGACATCACTCATAAAATTTGGACAGCCGCAGCCCACAACACAAACTTATTCTCAGAGGGGTAATGATGCTCAAGCTTATGATTTACAAAAAAAGATTCTAGTTACATCATAAAGATAGATCTCTTTCTAAGTACTATGCTGAGTTGACTAATTAGTAGCAGAAGCTTGATTATTATCAATGTTTTCAGACTATCTGTTAACAGGATGCAGTTACATTCCAAGCGCTGGTAGAAAAAGAGCGGGTCTATGATTTTCTTTCTCGTCTGAACCACGAATATGATTAAATATGGGTCAAGGTTTTAGGTCGTCACCCTTTTCACACAAAATGAGCTAATGCTTGTGTTCAACAGGAAGAGCGCTACTGTAGTTCCATGGTGCATCCTCCTAGTCAGGACCAGTCTGCTTTATATGTCTCCTGCTTCTCAGCATAGTTGATTGAGTCAATACAAACTAGTAATACAGCGGCCATTGTTGATCAAAACCTCTTACACTGCGATCATTGTGAGAAAGACAGACAATGACAAGGAGCACACTGTTGGAAGTTAAATGGTCGTCCTAATCGAGGACATGGTGGTAACCATGGTGGTGGTACGATGTATTCTTAGGCACATGTCACTGAGGCTTCTCGAGTATTTCTAGTGACACTGGTTCTCTTTCCTAGGAGTTACACAATCAGGGGTCTGATGGCTCGTCTTGATACCCTTCTACCACAATTTCTAATCCACTTTCCTCTTCTAACTTTGCTCACACTGGAAATTTTTTTTTTTTTTTTGGGTAATTTAATGTAACATCAAAGAAGAGAAAATTACAAGTTTCCAAGGAGCATACCCTAGGTAAAAACATCACTAACTAAACAGAACAAAAAACAACATAAACCACATGACCCCACGCACAACCCGCGTGGGGAAATACACCAAAACCCCGCAGGTAAGATCTAACCTCCTGCGGGACCAACAGATCGTTTCTCCTTATCTTTACAACTAGACTGCTTAGCCTACTTACTCTTCCCATCAACCGGAGTCCCCAAATTCTTATCCTCACTATTTTTCTTTTTCTTTTTCTTGCGCACAAGCACGCTGAAGGAGTTGGAGATAGGAGTTACAGAACCATCCTCATCTTGCTCCCTATTACCGACAGCTGCTGACGATGATAAATCCATAGTATCAACCTCAAGCACCTCGGTCACAGAAGTAGGAATCTCCCTTGCCTTGCTCAAACCATCTACACAATGCGCCAAAGCATCTTCCCGAACTTTACCAACCTTAATCCATACACGTTGTTGCTCCACAGGAGCGTTACACTTTCTATGGCCGGAAGGAGAATTTTCCCCCCTATAAGGTACAAATTCAACTGGATTGGATGGAGAGAGTTTAGGGGTACATATATGTCCAAACACTTTACAAGCTGTGCATTTGGGAGGGAGCCACTGATACTCCACCCGGACTATCACCACGTCGCCATTAATCTTCACTATCACCTCATGCGGAAGTTCAGCCCCTGCGGAAATTTCAATACACACCCTTGCAAAGTCTAATCTTTTCTTGGTTGCTGTGGCTTGATCAACATGGATAGGTTTGCCAATGGTGCTAGCAATCTTGCTGAGACTTGGAGCAGTCCAACATTCCAAAGGGAGGTTATGAATTTTGAGCCACACTGGGATTGAGGGGGGGTGAGTTGTAGAAGGAACCAACATTCTCTTCCATTCAGTTAGAACCAAATAACGCTTGGAGAAAAAATATGGACCTCCTTCCAAGATTTTCAGTTTAGTGGTTTCATCTTTGACTTCAAAGAAAAAACACTGGCCTATTTGCTTAATCGATTCTGGAGCATTTTCCTGCCACACTGCCCTTGCAGTGGCAGAGAGGAGATTATATGGCATTTTTCCATCAAGAAAATACCCAATAAGACAATGATTCCAAGGATTAGTATCAACATCAGATTCCTTCAGTTCCACAACAGGTTCAGTACCACATTGCATATCAGGGATATGCTCAGGTTTCATGACTTTAGAGGGGGCCTGAGCCTTGAAAAAGGAGGATCAAACTTTAGGTTTACCTCTCACACTGGAATTCCTGCCAGTACACTCAGTATTTCCTCCTCATCTCCTTGGATTATTGATTAGAGCCACTTGATCACATTACAAGTTCATCCAACCTTTTTTCTTGTTACATTCCATGTTTTGGTAAGAATACGGATAGAGTAGCTGAGAGTTCCTTGTCCTCTGTGTCAAGGAAAAGTTCTACTCATTGCTCTTCATTGATCTCAGTTTCCTCTGTTCTCCATGTCCCCAATTTTATAATTTCCTCTCTATTAGTAGCCTTACACATTCTTTCAATTGCTATCCGACCTTTTTTCCTAAGCATTGTGTCATTCAGGAGCTGGATACTACACACGAACAATGATTGCCAATGGTAGAGCACATAATGGCCAGTATTTTTTGGATGCTATCTCTCCTTTCTCATCGTGTTTTGGGAAGGTGCTTCAAGCTGTGACTGGTTCTTCTCTTCAAATGTCGCATCAGTGACATCATCGTTTAGGACATCCGCCTTGCGATGTTTTTGGTAACATACTCGAACCCTTCTCATTCCATTTTTTTTAAGATGGCCCCAATAACATTTCGATGGTTACGCTATCCTTTTGGAGTATGGTATTCCGCAACAAGTTATAACTGAGAGTTACATACCCAGTAACTTGATGTTCAGCATACTGAAAAGCACATAAAATATGGGCTCCTAGCAAAACTGAAAGGCAAATCAACATAGTAAAACATACGATCTATCAAAGAATGCCAATGTTCTCAAGCACCACCTTGATTGATTGCCTTCTCTAAAAAGATTGGTCAGAAAAGGCAACGTGGGTTACTGTACTTTTTCTTGGCTCAAACCCTTCTACATCCTTAAACCCTTCTAATCTAAACTAAAGAATAATCATTTCATACCAAATAAAAAGAGTTCAGCAAAATCTTTTTTGTACAAAACGCCAAAGGAGGAATCATTACTATTGGCTTCAACGAAATCAAAGAGTGGCACGAAAATAAGAGTCACAAGAAAGAAAGAAGGAAATAAAAGAGATGCTGGAGAAAAAATGACTTAGAGCACAGAAACAATGTGCATCCACGGCTATCCTAACTAGACCAACCCCGCTTATTTATCCTTTAGTATGACCACTAGAATGGGAAATCTATTTCAAATGTTAAAGTCAAATAAAAACTACTATACAAGGAAAATGAAGATCGGCTAAATAAGTAGTTATCTCTGGAAAATATATGCTAATTAGAGGATCATAATGCATGAAAATGCAATAGGAAGGCAAGAATGATTGAATCGAGTCAAATTTCGCTCTTCTTATAATGAAAAGTGTTGGCGGGGTATAAAATATTCAACTACTCCTTCAACGCCTCTAATTTAGCTCCTCACTACAGTCGAGCTCAAAATTCCTTTGATGCAGGTGGATTCAAAGCCTCCTTTTTAAAAAAGTGGATGAAACCTCCCTCATCAACAGATAGGAGACCACCAAGATAGGAAATTGATAAGCCGCCCCTAACTATAAAAATGAGTTTTCCTGAAAGGTTCAGCTCCCTTAAGATATTTTTGATTGTCTCAAAATCGAGAACTGTTGCAGCACTTTGACTTTGCTACGGAGTATAAATTCTTACTTCATTGATGAACCTAAGATAATTAAGACATGAAAAGCGATTAATGCCTTTTCGATCTAAGTCATCTAAATATAAATTAAGTAAAACACTGGCGAGAAGGCCCACATCAGGCACACCATGCTTTTCTGACCAATCTCTTTTGTCCCCATCCAGAATAGCTAAGTTCAGGAATGAAGAAACTCTATTCAAAATCGATGAACCCTTCTTAACTTAAGCAAAGGTTTCAATTTTGACAAGAGACGAGAATGACAAAGTATATTTAAAGGAGTCAAATCCAAAAAGAAAAAAGTATGTCGATCTAACCCCAATTCCTCACTTTCCCATTAAGAGTGGTCCTTGAGGATGTATGAGGGTTAAGAACTCTTATATGGAGATAAAAGAAGAAAACTGTGAAACCTAGGACCCATTGTTGACAAAAGCCCTACCACATTCTGTCATTTACTCTTAATATAAGATGGAGTCAATCTTATCGTACCTGAGCGAGGAGCATTTAGTTGAGAATGAGATACTACCAAGAAGAGAATCAGCATAAATGATGCTACCCGAAATCTCTTTAGAAAAGGAATTGAGAGGCCATGAAAAAAGAATGGTATTGCAGCCTTTCCAAAGTAAAGAACTTAGATCAGAAGGATTCACCATTTTCTATCAAGAACGTTATGTCATTTACAACCTCGGTGTATTTCGGAAGCTTGAAGGCCCCACTAACCCAACGTGATTTAGAAAAATTCTTCTTTATCGATGATGATCAGTCATGGTATCCATAGTATTGCTTCTTTTTCGGCCAAATTATGATTTCATTTTGCTTCTCCCGGTAATCGAGCCTGATCGGCTCGACTCTTTTTCCTACCCCCCGATCTCTCACTTCATCTCGTTCTTCTTCTGTACCGCCACTTGAATGGAGACACCAAGACGCCTGGTTGAGATGTGTCACTTAACTTGTTCTTATGAGCAGAAGGAATATGGATAAATCAAAGACACCCAAAAACGTGCAAGTTGTCATACTTGAATGAATGTCCAAATAAGAGGCGATTTTTCGCCCAAAATTAGAGTTACTATGCAATTAATAAGATAGGGAAAAGTCAAGATGGTTAAAGCCCAAAATAACTTAGAACATTCATCTCCTTGAGGTTGCTCATTGTCTCACATCCTTCAGTGAGTGCTAAGGAATAAAATAGGATGACGTCATCTGGTGTGACAAAAACCACCCCAAGACCGACCGTTGTTTTCTTTGGGAGCATCTCTTTTCTCCCCATCTAGGCTGTATGGAGAATTTACAAGGCCATACGATTGTTGGTGACTTTGACGGTTGTTGGTGGGTTCAACAATTGTTAGCTTTAACGTTTGATTGTGTAGACGACAAAATAGGCAAGACAAATGCTTCAACAACTCATGTTTTCTGCTATTATCAATAAGACAATAACTCGATTTTGGCAGCTTCAAGTCATCATAACATTCCGGTGAACCCTAACCTTCGACAATAACAAATCATTGGTTGCTTGTTTTATGCTTTAACTCTGTTAAATCTGTAATGGGCCTAAATTTATTTTTAATCATCTAACTAATTTTTATATAAAAAGAGGCAACAAATCATTTAGTCTGGTATCCTTGTTGCTTTAAAACCTCGTATAAACCATGGCATACCCATTCACGTACAAATCATGTACCCAAAATGTACTGAAGTGATACAAAAAAATCAAAATTAAATAAAAAGGTACCTAGTACTTTTTTGGCGTAGCGAGGACACATATTGATTTGCCCATATTAGACGCGTACTTGGTACGCATAAACCAACATTTTCTTTACACCCATGCTTCATAGTTAAAGAAGAACAACTCTCATAATCGCACAAAGCCATATGAGTTTCGAGTCAATCGACAAAATTTAATTCTAGAAAAAAGATATTACAAACTTACTTGAAAATTAGAATCAACTCTACAAGAAGAAAGAAAATACTGAGGTCATGTAAATGCTCATTTAGAATTGACCATCTTTCACAAAACCTAAATTGTATTATACGCAATGAAAAGATAAAGGTCTTCTAAAAGATAAAGAAACTTATGAAACAATGAGACTACCAACTTGATGGCATTGAAGGACACTTAAGCTAAGTAGAAGCTAAGTAGAATGGACACTGATATCTGACACGACACGAACACGACACCACACGAACACATCGATACATCAATCTTCAAAAAATGCAAGAAACGAAATGTCTAGGACACATTAAAAATTTATATTTTTATAAATTTATTATATGTCCAAAATATGAATAATTATTCAAATGTGTTGAAAAAATGCAACGTATCACCAATTAAATTAAAAAAGCATCTATTTTGTCTTACAAATGTTTCAAAATATATTTTGTGAGCAAACGTTGTGTTATGAATAATGCAAAACGTTATTACTACGAAAAAATTCACCACATATGACGTGTTTTAAGGGTTCAAAAAGTGTCATCGAAATGTTAGAAAGGTGTCTAATATTGTAAGTTTAATTTTATTAATTAAGAGACATTTAAGAAGTGTCAAACACGCTGTTGAGAGTGTCCAAGAAGTATCTATGACCAACACAAGCGCTCAATAGGACATGCCTCCTAAGTATATGTGTCCATGCTTCTTAGCTCTTAAGATTATTGAATTCAAAATATCCAACTTTAAAAGCATATGATTCTCTTACGGATTGGCTTCTTTACTATTCCTCCTTTAGGGCGGGCTAAAGATGAAGTAGATTTATGGGATAAGATTTTGTCATTTATTGTCCTTCGGGATTCGGTATCTTCCCCCTTTAAGGTGATAAATTTGTTTTTGATTTGTAGATAGTGGAGAGCCACTTGTGATGATAGTTTGCTCTAAAGTTTTTTGTTATTTTGGTAAATTTTTTCGTATTTTGGTGAACTCCATATCTTCCTCTTCTCTTTTATATTCTCTCCCTTTCTTCTAATAATATTTTCTTCACTATGGGTAACAAAAAAAAAATCCTATAGCAGCAATTACATAACTAGAAATTTAGTTCCAGAAACTCATCCATTCTTCTCTCTCTCTCTCTCTCTCTCTCTCTCTCTCTCTCTATATATATATATATATATATATATATATATAAAATAAAAGTGCCGCTCTCTATTCCTTCCACCCCCAACCCAAAAAAGAGGGCAGTGGAAATGGGAAAGATTTAGAGATGAACACCAAATTTGTAGTGAGAACTCTTCAAGTCATACTCATGCATAGTAAAACATTAGCTCCAATATTTACTTCTAGAACGAAAATGTATGAAGGTAAAGAAGTTTCTTGTGATTAAAAGCAATAGAGTATACAAGTTACCCCAAAAAAGGAAAGAAAGAAAGAACATTAGTCAATAAACAATATTAGAAATCATTGAACTCCATGAGATTTTTCCATCTCACAGGCTTCTTGCGTGACAAAGGAAACAAGAACTACACGGGCTGCTATACAAAATTTGTATCAAATATCAGTCATCAAAACATTGAATGCATCTTGGATTATAAATGTGTCACTGCTTTTTTGGCTTTGACAACCAAATCTTATGCTCAAACAAAATAAGAAGATAAAACAAACTCCTACCTACTTGGCTTGGATCACTGTAGACCTCAACAAAATCACCACCACACATAGAAAAGCCTTCAGTAATCCCTGTGCTGTTTCCAAGGGAAGTCAACAATAATTTCAATAGCTAAATATTATGTGTGCAGCAGTGCAGGAATGGTGGAAGACGGCTCAAATTACTGAGAAAACACACATTAGCATGTTCCACAAGACATTCCATGACGACTGCCCAAATAATTACTCATGAATATCAACCCGTAAAAGCTGTACGTAAAAAACATTATATCATGGAAAAGAAGCTAGGTAAATTTCTTTGAATGTGTGGAAACATCAGAGAGTGGCAAGATTTAATGGAAGGCAGACCTGAGATCTTTATGGTGCATTTGGTGAATCTGTTGTACTTTGCAAGGAAGGAGGGAAAATTTGTACTTCAATGGTTTAATACATCGCACATGTGCATATATATACATACATATATATATGCATAAAAATACCATATTAGTCAATAAAACTTCGTCAGCGAGACTTCTAATTATGCAGACAACAGAAAAAGACTAAGAACAGCAGATTTAAGGATGCCGCAAAGTTTAGGAATAAGTCATCTCAAGAAAGATCAACTAGGGGCCCATCTAACTGAATTTTGATCTCCATAGTCTTCTTAACCATGTCATATTTTAAGGTGAAGTATTCTAATCGTCAGGTCTCATAGGCCGAGGAGTATTTGGGTATTCTAGATTTTCCTAGACATGGCCTCTAACAGTAGCCCACGGATCACAATTTGGACCAATTTATCTTGGAAGCCTATAAAATACCGTATAATCCTTCTAATTTGATGGAAAGATGAGTTTTGAGGAACTTAAGAGCTTTGAAGATGAACTTGATAAAGCGTGATGCCACACTAAACCAAAGTATGATGCTTAGACGACTCTTCTTCCCTATCCTTCATTTCAATTCTAAAATGTTCAGCAGTTTAAATCCCAGACCTAGAAAATTGAGATATTGCTTTCACTCCCATTTTTGAAAGTCTAATTACATCTTTTGTGTTACCTTCAACCTTAGCACTAAAAACAAACTAAGCAAGCCCTTGGTTAATGTTCCTGGGGACCGTTAACAGCCTCAGAAGAGTTCCAAACTTATTCTCTTTTCTTTCTTATTCTTTATCCTAGAAAAACCCCACGCTTTCTAATAGCAAGCTTTAAAAGAAAACCCTAAAACTCTTTCTTTACCAACTATATAACAAAAGCTAGTGAAAATCGACCCTAAAAGCCCATCATTTTATGACAGTATCCCCCCCCCCCCCCCCCCAAAAAAAAAACCCTTCCTCTCTCTGCAACTCTGAAACATGGTACTGAAAACCCAAAAACGTACCCTTATCTCGAATTCTGCTTTCCTCTTCTTTTCTATCTTTTTTGCTTTCACTTTCCTTTTCTTTCAATTTATTGTCAGTCTACTGTAGCATGGTTCAACAAATTCAGTCATGCCACAGTACCTTTTGTTGGAAGAGAACAATTTCAAGTTACTCCTTACTTTCAAAAGGAAGCATTAGGGGGGTCATAGTGCTTATTGTGCATGAGGATGATAGTATTGTTAATGATAGTGATATTGAGAACATCCAAGTTTTGAAGGGTTTTGACATCAAACCTTCGTATGCATTTTCACATGAAAATTTTCAAAAATTTGTGGTACTTTATGAGAACAGAGGTAGCGGATAAAGAAAAGGAATCACATTCTCTTAAGGAAATTATCGGATTGATATTATTCTCATTCGAATATAGGTGCAAGGTATATTGATAATCCAATTGAACTAATACCATAGATGATAGAGATGAGAGTAAACCATAACGATAGCTCCAATAATATGGGGATAGTGGAAAAGTTGAATTATGTAACACTGCTCAGCCAGACATTGTTTTTTCTGTTAAAGTCTAACTAATCTAAGAAGCATGGATAAAAGAAAGGGTATGACACAATACATATATGTTGATACAACAAATTTTTTAAAAGTCGGATATAGACACATCTAGAATACAATAACATTACATGCTTATGCATATCATGTATTTGACCATGGATATAAATTAGAAAGTAATTTTACCGTGGAATATCTGTCACAAACTATTGGTCCTTGTTTATCTACCAACTATTATTGTTGACAAAGGCAAAAGATCGCTGCTCATATAGGCAACCCATACACATGAAGCAACAAGTGCAAAAGAATTGGCCATGAACACTACTCTACAAAAGTAAGAACGTTGCCATTTCTTGAATCTTAGCTTCCCACATCGTACTTGCTACTTTGTGCTTGCCACCTCATGCTACAGCTATCTTTCCATGCATAGAAGTTATGCTTGAGTACACACTGTACCCTCTCTTACAAGCACCTCAATATTGGGATGTACGGATGCACTTCAATATTGGGATGTACTGATGCACCTCAATATTTGGTGTATGGGAGCACCTCAATATTTGACTAAATATAGAAGCACGCCGTGCACAACTCTCTATATCACTTCCCAATAACGGCACCATGTGGCAGAGTGCTTCAGCAACTCTCCGTGATGTCTCATCCCCACTCCCCCCCCTCCCCCCT